>JACCGJ010011099.1:0-17993 GCA_013407085.1 Atriophallophorus winterbourni | reverse complement strand
AACAGTCACGTTCACCTTGCTGACTAATGACCTTGGTCTGACGAAGCTTCTGTGTCAGAAGTGAAACGTTACCCTGAAACGGATCCTGATCGAGTGCAAGCAGCACGAAACCGGTCGTGGGGTGTGTGATTGAAGTGCGTGCAATTCAGTATTTTCGTTACCCAAAACTGTTTTAACCGATTGCTTTCAAATTTATTTTCATGACAGAAGGAGAAACCGATCGCTTTATTCATTTTCAGCAATTAAATTAATGTCACCACAAAATTAAGAATGATAAAATCAGAGTGATTACGTGTTCATGATGTCTAGGCGTGGTTAGCATTAGGCAGGAGAAGACTTGAATAACTAGCCTGCATCTCGTAGTGGTAGGACGTTTTCATATCTAAATTTCACTGGATCTGACCTCATAAGATATGGGTACGTATCGTTCCGGTTCAGTAGTATGTACCTACTGCAAGTGTTCAATTGATATATATGAGACCTAGTGGCTGGGCAATAAAAGGTGGTTTGATGCATATCACTGCAAACTGTAGGGAACCTGTTGTGTTTATGTTGATCTGCCTGCTCACAAAACCTGTCTGAATTCATGTAGATGTAAGCACCTTAATCGTCTATAGAATCATCTGCATTATAAGCGTACCATCTTCCTGACAAACCCAGGAAGCATTCTATTTTGTTTGTGTCGCATTTACGCTTCTGTCATGGCGATCGATAGATCGCTTTCAGTGAGAATGACGGTAAGGAATCCAGAGAAACAGCCTTCAAACTTACCGGATTTAGACTTGAACACGTAGGGTGCACATTTTTGCGAAGTCACAAGTGTTTCTACGCTCTGAAAACAAACGGAAAGTCAAGGCGAGGCGAGAGCGAGAACAAAACTATGGAATTCGAGTGTGGTATCGTAGCGATGAGCTCTCAGTTGATCTTATAGAAATAGAGAATACAAAATAATTATCGTGAGCGAGATGAAAAATTACACCAAATTTACAAATGGTACCAACTAGTTGTGCAGATCGTATGCGCACCGATGCTCTCCGAAATAAGTTGTTTGGTGGTAATGTCGATATAGAGAAGCAGATCAACCTGCATAGGTTACGCTGGTTGGGTCACGTTTTACGGATGCCGGACCATCGACTTCCGAAACAGATTCATTTTGCGATGCCACATCCTGATTGGCGTAAATCTCGGGGTGGCCAAACAGTCACATGGCATAGGCAGCTAAAAATTCCTACTAGTAACCTTTCCAAAGTAGGCGCAGCGCGTCTTCCAGACTGGTGTCCCCGCGATCATATATCGCAATGGTTAGTTACGCTTCAGGATATGTTCCGAAACCGTGTTCAATGGCGGTCTTGCACCTAGCATCTTTTTCGAGTGTTTGTTTAAACTTGTATGTTGTCAAGCGGAGTGACGAGAAAAGCTTGTTATGATGCATGACAGTGAAAGCCGCAAGGAAGCTGCCATGCTGATGTCGCTCTACTCATTCACGAAACTTGTTTGAATGTATGTTCCATTCGAGGTGTAGGTACCTCTTCCCAGTTTGTTTGTGCTTACTCTTCTATAGAAGCCGTAGCAATTTAAATCCCACCCTTCCCCATCTTTTAGGATTTTACTTCTTCATGGTTGTATGGCAGTTAAGCATTCGGTACGTGCTACCGGTGTAATGCTGTCTTTGATGATGATGATGATGATTGTGCAGATGTATGGTATGGTATGAGAGCACAAGCCTGATCCAGGCAAAGTGCCGCACAGTCAGAGACTACACGTGGGCGAATATACTGTCAGGTTGCCGAGGCCTAGACAGATATAGGGAAGAAAAAGAACAGGAAATGATAGTGAGACTCCAGCGTCGTTCAGCATGCAGCTCACTACCTCTGGCCAATCAATTTAGCACGGTGTTAGCCGCACAACACGATTGCACATCCGTGCAGATATGTATCATGATAAAAGTCTTGCGTAATGTTTAGGTTGAAATAATATTAGGGAAGAGAGAGAGTATTTGCAGTAGAACACGAAGATCACATAGTCCAGGGTTCTGTTATGACTATCTGGAAGTACAACGGTCTCCGGTTTAGAGAGCAAGCTTTCAATTTATATGATCTATCGATCTTCTTGAGTCGAATCTTTATCTATTTATGTAAGCACGTAAATGTGTGTGCTCGCCGAGCTTGCATAGCATGTTGGAAACGTTTCGTCACTGAATTAGATGATATCATCAACGTAAATCCTTGCAAAGCAAAATGGCATAGAAGTTGATGCGTGTGTGTGTTTAGACACATATGCGTGTATGAATGAATGTCATGTACCTATAGGAGAGTGTAAAATTTTACTGTCAACAAAGAACACGCTGCAGGCGCACTGTCATTATACTTGCTATGTTGCGTCCGGCAATAATCAATCAGCCGATGTGCAGTCTAGTCCAGTGCGCGAGCCTAAACCTTACGCGAGGTTTGTGATTTCATGAAACACACACACAGGGGCTTACACGCGTCTCGTTAAGCATTCCTTCAATCGCATTAGTCGGGAATACGCGATCCAGATTCAAAGAGCACAAACATCAAAATCACAACCATTCACATAACACACATTACTAGCGTACCAAGTCCGCGAAATCGGGATCCAAACCGTTCTTGCCATCAATACAAATCATCTGATCACGGCGTGGATTCGGTGATTTCCATGACCAATAATCTTCCGGGCATTTCTCGACACAAACCTAGACGGGAGAGAGACAGTGTTTAGTCGCGTGAAGCGTTTAACAGAGAGATCAAAAATCAACAGGAATATCAAACCTACTTGCGGAGTTGGACACCCGATAAATATGGACTGGTGAGCCGAGATGAAGCACTTGGTCAGATCGAAGAAATACAAATACCGTTTGCCTCTGGTGAACGAAAACATCGGTACGAATCGAATGAGATTATGAAATACCATACAACTGGTAGCAAGAAAGAAACATCGAGCAGTGACACTAAGTTTTAGTGATAAAATCAAGTTTGAGCAAAACAATTTTGTTGTGCAGGGCGCAATTATCGTTTGGCATTCATGGGCCTTGTGAAAAGCAATCGATACCAACAAGAAACAAACGCTTGCGGTCAAGTAGTGCCCAGACTGGCGACGTTGTTGGCTCGTATCTTCAGAAGAATTGCGCGTGACACATTGTGAAGCAAGTCAACCTCTGATGTGACAAACAGATTATCATGTATAGGTGAATGCTCTTTTGTGTGAGGAATTGTTAAAGTTGTTGCATACGCATTTGAAAATACAAGTGTGTTATCGGGTAGATTGAAGCAAGACCGTATCACAAAGGTCCACACGGATTTAAACAAGGTAAATTAGGGTATGATAACAATAGAAGATTTGAAAACATAAATTTTCGAATGCATAGTATTAGGGCACATTAAAAATGATTTTGTTGGCCACGTCGGTCAATATGAAACATGGATATAGATAACAAGCACGTTTATCTCTCACACGCACACACCTGACCATCTATCCCACAAATTTCATGGCATAGTAGCAGTTCTCGGTCGATCGACACTATATGTACGCTGTCAGCGTGTTTCTTGTTCGACAATCAAAAGCATCATCCGCTATTCCCTACACTGAAGTTGACGCTTCACACTAAGGCTTCACAGTGAATGGTCAAGAGAAGTTCCTCTCAGATCGCCGTGTTAATTTATAGAGCTTCCATATCTCTTTCACAAACTCTAAGGGTGATGAACGAACGCATGTGAATAAACTTGAATGAATGTATGTGTTATGTATAAGCAATTTACGCGGTCCTTCTTTTTAATAATAAACATGAAAAGAACCCGTCTTCAGTCAAAGGACTGTATCGCCTCGCAGCAGCACTGTTGAAAACTTTCGAACGAACCAGTACATCATTTCATATACTATTGATCGAGTTATTGCGGATAACCTATCGCGAGACACCTAGGTTGATAAGCGGATCAGCACAGCGACTGCAATCTTGTCCAGTTTGAACTCTCATTTATGGGGAAACCGCAAGTTGACAGTGAAAACAAACAGGTAGGGTATACAGCGTGTGCTTAGTTATTGCTTTATTGTAGGCAGCGAAACCTGGACTGTCAACGCAAGAAACGAACGGAAGCTGAATGCTTTCCATCTACGAAGCATCCGTCGTATTTAGGATCGACAAAGTGACTAATGCTCAAGTGCTTTCAAAAGCTGGTCTACAGAGCATGTTCACCCTATTACGACACTGGCTGCGTCACGGATAGAGAATGAAAAATGGTCGTACTCCAAAAGATCAACTTTCTGGTGAATTGAAATTACGAGGTCGATCACACTTGCGGTACCAAGACTTCCGTGGAAGAGCAGATGCGGCTCTCAGCTGCTGCAAGTGACGCCGGCCAGATATTGCTTATCACTGTGAGCGCTGCCGAGGAGATCACTCCTCCCGGATCGGATTGTTTCGTCCTTCTAAAATCTACGGGTAATCAAGCACTTGTGATGTACACCCATGGTCGACATCGACACCAACAAGGCAGATGGAGACGTAAGTAATATATAAAAAAACATACGGAACTGCTTGACCACAAAGCTTTCCATTTGAATCCGTTGGATAAATAACTTTTCGAAAATCCCCAACAGCGAAACCTGAAATCAAACAGTGAAATCTGACAAGGTGGCAAATGGTGGTAACCTTTCTTTCATCAAACAAAAGTGACCATACAAATCCATAGATTCTAATTACGAGAGGTACACATGGATTTCAAAGTGTTGAACAATGAAATCGTCCTCTCCTTGTCAATAGCATCAAGTAGGACCGAAGAAAGTGGAAACTTCACAACATAACCGCAATGGCATGAACCAGAAATCAATCACAGCGAAATGTGCACGTAGATACGGCGGATTTTAACTTGGAATGTGGTCAGCTCTGATTTGTTGTTGATTTCAAAACCAGAAATGATTGTTTACTTTTCAGCAGTCTTAACCAGAGTTTGAGCTTGAAACGGAAAACAATGTTGAGAAACAGCAAAAGGAAATCGAACAATAGACAATCAATTTAACCCTTCTGTGAAGAGATCACCGAATGTATTTACAATTGTGGTGACTGATCAGCTGTCAACTAATATCACACTGTTATGCAGCGATATGCGAAGTCCACGGAATTTCAAAGCTGGAAGTAACAGCAGCACAACCAGAACAAGGTAAATCAGACCTTGCCATCATCGTCATCATCATGAAGAGCATTACATCGGTAGCAAGTGCTTAACTGCCATAAAAATCTTAAAACGATAGGGAAGGATGAGAACTAAAGAGCTACTGTACGTATAGATGATCAGGCAGTACATTGGGTGCCTACACATCGAATCAAACATGCATTCAAACAAGTGTTGCGAACGATTGGATCGATATCAGCATGACAGCTTTCTTGCGGCTTTCACCGTTCTCACCACTTCACTTGACAACAAACAAGATTGATCAAACGCTTCTAGAAGATGTCTACAACAATACCGTCGCTGAACACTTTTCCCAACTCAATGATCGATGCTTACTTTTGTCAGCAAATGCTGGTTGTTGGTTTAATTGCTGAGAATTTGTGTACACGAATAAAGTCATTTTCGTCCTCGTGTTGTTGTTGTTGTGTGAAGGCCCAACATAGAAACGTGGACCGAAAAGTATTCTCATTATTTTAATCATTATCATCCACACAAATAACGGTTATGTTAACACTATCAATTTTATTCATACAAAGGATAGGTTAAACATTATAATTCCTGTTTTTCTCAGATTACAATCATCTCAGAAACACGTAAAATTCAAAAATAATAAACTGAAAAGAAAGGTTGAAATGGCATGAAACCGGTATTACTTACTCCATAAGGAAAGTAAGATGAACGCGAGCACAAAGACGATGAACAGAATGTAACAGGGAAGGTCCGTACAGGATCTAATGTGAGATAAAAGGGGAAGCCATTTACAGACACGGTTCAATGGAAAAAGCGTATACAGGTATCTGGTGAGCGTTTGTTTTGATAGAAGTGCTGAGGTTAGCGAAGCATTTGATGAGCTGTGTTTTTGGCGAGAATTATAGAGAAAAAAGCGAATAAAATGGAAGAAACAGAATGCAACCCCCAAAACCGATTGATACGAAAAATATGTGAAAAAATATTGCGCGCAGGGCCTGAATGCGTGATCTGCGGGTTTACCTGGAAGCAAAGCTGTGAAATCGGAATACAAAGAATAAGACGAATGCAATCATGAACCCGGAAATGGTGCAAGCACTGCTATCAGAAAGTTTAACTAGTAATGTGTAATTACGGCAAGCTACCATGATCCCAAACAACCTTATGCGAGTGTATGGATGGTGTTCTGAACGTTCCCATTAGGACTAGTGTCCGGCAAGGGTGTCCTTTGTCCCCTGTGCTATTAAACTTCGCGATCGATTGGACAATGAAGCAGGCGCTTTTAGATTACGCCTTGGAGATGGTGAACACTTTTCGTTACCTTGGTTCGTCCGTGTTACTGTCAGATCAAGCCAGGGATGAGATACCGACCCGTGTACAAGCTGCGCGCACGGCGTTTTCGCGACTACGTTAGGTTCTATTTAACTGTAGAGAAATCAGCCGACGTACAAAGCTGCGCGTTTACAGAACGGCGATTCGCTCCGTTCTAACTTATGGATGCGAGACGTGGCCTGTGCGGGTAGAGGATATGCGGAACCTTGCGGTTTTTGACCACTCGTGTCTCCGACGCATCCTCAATGTTTGATGGGATGAGCGAGTAACGAATGACGAGGTTCGCCACCGTTGTTTTGATATCCCTCGCCTGAGTTTGATATTGCGACAACACTGACTGAGATCGTTTTGCCACATCCTGAGACGCTCGGACGCTGAACTGACCAGGGTGACACTATCGCCGACACCCTGCGCAGAATGGCGTTATCGTCGCGGAGGACAAGTGAAGACTTGGCTCGCCACCCTGAGATCGGATGTGGAGCTGCTTGGTCTACGATCGGTTTACGGATGGCGCACGTGGGACCGGACCTGGCTTAAAATTTGCGCGGATCTCGCTTATAACCGCCGAGTGTGGGTGGCTGCAATCCGTGACGTCAACGAAGCCGACTCATCCTCCAGGAGGAGATAGTCGCACTAAAGTAAAGTAAAGTAAGTGTATGGTGGTTTATTTTGCTAAACTGTACAACGTTTATACTCTATGAAGTGGTTCGTACGCAAGCATTCAACAAGTCACAGAAAATTAGAAATATTCTCCGAACAACAACAAACGCCTGGTTGCTTTTGCCCGTAAGGGTCATTAACAAAGCGTGTCAGGATGCGGTTGCACTGAAAGATTGTTTAGCCAAAAGTGTATCTTTATTGAAATATATAACATTGTCACGTGTGAAAGGTGTTGTATGCATGAAATCACAAGCCTGATCCAGACGAAGTGACGCACTGTCATAGACTGGAGTCTCACTACCATTTCTATTTCTATTTCTTTCCTCATATCTGTCTATGCCTAGGCAACCTGACAGTATCTTAGCCCATGTGTAGTCTGTGACTGCACGGCACTTTGCCTGGATCAGGCTTGTACTTTCATTTATTCACTGTCATAGATTGTACGTGGGCAGAGATATAGTCAAGTTGTTCAGGCATGGATATGTATGAGAAAAAAGTTAAACTGTTAGTTAGAATCCAGCATGTTTCCGCAGTGGCACGGTGAGCTGTGGAGTAAACACGTACTACACGATTACACATCCATGCTAATATGTTGAGCAGGAATAGAAGTAACGATGTAATGAAATCAAAATATGGGATCATATTTCAGTTTTTCAAGTAAAAAAACGTAGTAATTCAAACGACTGGAGTCTGAGAAAGTGCTGCAAAGTTGGCTTGTGCTGGATAGGTACAAACTAATGTATGAAAATGGCGTAGCTATGCAACATTTATCCATTCGACAAGCAACAAATTAGAAGAGCTCACCGGTTTTTAGAAAGATGCTCAATCGGATTGGAGTCTAGAAAACAATGTAAATAAAGTGAGGGAATCTGTGCCCTGCACAATTTCAGCAATGTTTTGGAATGTAAATCGCAAAATTGTTTTTAAATATATTTACGGAGTCAATTAATGATCAGCTATGAATGATAAAAGACAGTTGCGTGAAACAAATGAACTACGTATGCAATAGAAGTTAAAAGAATAGTTACGAGAAATGTTGAACTTTCGTTCACTGTGCGCGTCTGCATGTTTACAAAGCCACAGAATAGTTGCTGACCCGTTTGTGACAAGTGAATATGTGTCAATAGATGGAAGTATAGGGATGAAAACAGAGAAAGTGTCGGGCACTTTTATGGGCTGCATGTGATAAGAAATAAATACAGAAATCTAAGAGAGCGATCATTCTCGCCCTATTTTCAACTATGTTCCATGTAGTTAGCACCACACTTCAGCCACAACACTGTCTCGCTCTCTACATATGTATATTTAAGCGAAATTCTTTATATATATATATATATATATATATATATATATATATATATATTCACTTGTGCACATGGTGCTGGTTCGGCAAAAAGAAGAAAAACAATAAAATTTTGGTCCATTTACACAAGTCATTTTTGCTGTTTAGAGAATCGAAATATATAGATAAAGTTCAAAGAGAAATTGAAATGATACACCCTTTACATTGATGTCGATTCATAGGCATCTTTGCCGTTGCAGCAACGCATACACTAAATCTTTACATAGCACCTATTCAAGGCGAGCAGGCCAGTACAAACTTAGCTAGACCAGTTGACGCAGAGAGCGCAACGTGTAGTGATTGTTCAGATTCCGTACGCAGGATGTGCCCCAACCAGCGGACGCGACATAGGTTAATGGCTATCTGAAGGCGCCTGACTTCGCGATAGCAAACGTGGTGTCGCCACCACATGTGAGAAATCATGCGCAGAAAATGTGGAAACATTCATTCATCTGAAGTAACACCGGCCTTCTCTGAAGCGTAAAAGTTCTTCCTTTTGAAATCGAGCGTAAACCCAATTTATTACAGAGGAACGTCAGGCAAACGCCAGTCGGGTTTTAGGAATTCTGGAAGCGATTTTTCTTTCTATCCACCCCATCAATCACAAACGTTACTAAATAGTTTAACAGTTCAACATTAGGGATAATGAGAGAACAAATAGTAAGTCGTTAAGGCATCTTACCTAGCCAGAGTTAACGTAGCACTTTAAAATTGATCGGAGAAAAATATAACCCGTACTTAGCAAATGAAAACTACTAATAGCAACCTAAAGGTGTTCATTACGGCGGATTTGAAGAAGAAATTGAAAATTGGCAGGATTGACTTGCATCTGTAAGGTTGTTGAATAGCTGTGAAAGGCTGCCGTGTGCCTTAATCTTCTCTATCGAATAAGTATATTCGTTCATTGCGAAGTTAACAGCTCCTTAGTGCGAACCTGTCGAGCGAGATAAAGGCTACTCAAATATCCAATATCCAATTAACTGATACAACCTAACGCATCGCCTAGTGGGTGAACTCATATCAAATCTATCACTTTGTTAAAATGAAACCGGAGAAAACCACCGTCTTTACGTACCTCAGCCAACTGATACGGGGAAAATATACAGGTACGATAATAAAACTTGGATTAGGGGAAACGAATGAAGAACTATTTCCAGCCTGTATGTTGGTCTACCTCGGACGGTGTCGATACTCGATTCCATGGCAAGTGCACGATGATCGCATACTCAACAGCGTCTTTCATGACGAAACAGACAGATTCTAAATCAACCATCTCTCGCTCATTGCTCATAGCAACAGACAACACTCGATCGATCAGCGTCATTTACGCGAGGTCGGAGTGATCTAGTTTCAGTTTTTTCAAGTAACAAAAAACGTGAAACGAAGCCAGGATCTCACTATAGACATAAAATGATGGGATTCGGTAAGATATTTGAAGCGCATTGGTCAATGTCATACAGGAATTTAAAAAAACAAGTTACATAGTGGCTGATTCAATTTACCTCCAGCACCTCCCTTTGATTTCGTGCCACAGCATTGACCCATGAGGAATGGATAGCAGGAAAATTAAAAAAGCTGAAAAGAGTAAAAAGGTATCGGATGATTCGGGTGGAATTTCATCGTTACCAATTTACTAGAAGATAAATCAGATAGATTTCGGCAAGTATGTGTGGCAAAGTAATGAATAATCAGCATTGGCTGTATGGTAGACCCGTTTACAATTGAACCAAGTGTATTATCACATCGGATCAAGCGCACTACTTTAGACTTAGTATTTAAACCTATGGGTTGGACGACCTCGTAGACCCGAACGGAATATATCCTCTAAAATCCTGTATTTGACACAAGTTGACTGGCAATCGGTAAAAGCATCGTGCTGCTTTAGTTGGGTATGCGATGATTATAAGATGTCTTCCAATATCTTTTCATCGCTGAGCTGCCTTGTAAAAATACTGATGGCCTGTCTAATGGTGTATCTAATTCGGAAATATTTGTAGGCCATTATTATTTCCTAACAGCCGGTTAGATATTTTACTAGTCCACTTCGTGTATGACAAATTTTTAAGTTACGCCATTGTGTTTTTAATTAGGAATAGTGAATCACATGCAGTGAAAGTACAAAACCTGTTTGTTATACGTATTTTCACAGCTTGTTTATCCATTTAATTTTAAACATGGAAGTATTTGCCTATCTTACTTCATGTTACTTAGCATTTAGCTTAACTCCATTATTTATTTCAGGATGATGACGAACCAGCTCATTCAAGTATAACCTGGCAGACAGCAAGCATTTGGGGATAAAAAGGATGTGCACAAGCGATTCCTAAACATGAGCTCGCTACAAAGTCTTGCGTGGAATTATCGCTCTCTAAACGCTTATAGTAGTCGGGTATTACATTTGACAGCGATAGTTCGAAGTCACTCTTATCATGTCGCTGGAAAAGCTGTCACTACCAGCTGACGGGACCCATCTGCCAGCGAATTAGTAGTATCAACTCGCCAGGCTACCTCATTTAAACATTATTCTGCCATATCAGTTCTGATGTATTGTATGAAAGCACGAGCCTGATCAAGGCAAAGTGCCGCAGAGTCAGAGACTGCACGTGGGCGATATTACTGTCATGTTGCTCAGGCCTAGACAGATAGAAACAGACAATGAAGATAGCAGTGAGACTCATGGTGCTCAGTATTCGGCGTGTGCGCTACGACCTGCTGCTAACTCGTCGCATATTACTGGGAGCTTATGGTGACGAGCTGCGCGAGTTTTTCCCTCTTGTGGTGGACTCAAAAACCCGTAGCCATGCTCTAAAGCTTCAAACGCGAAGGACACTACGCCTACCACAGGGATTCACGCACTTAACAAGAATTGTTAACTTGTGGAATGCGCTTAAGGAAGAGGTTATTTCAGCAAGATCTGAAAACCAACTCAAGCAACTTGTGGATAAGGTATTGCCTGTAATCACGGCGAAGCTGAACAACACTGGACAGGATTTCTTCAACTGAGGTTCTCCTTGACTATGTTGCTGATATGAAGAGATGCAGCTTACAAGGGCTTGACCCCCTGTCGTCTATCAAGAAAAAGAAGAAGCAGATAAATCATTAACGAGTGTAATTGAAACAAGGCTTAACGAAGTCGAAGTAACCCACGCTCAATGCCCGACAAAAAACAAGGCTATGTTCAAATATTACGTTTTAGTGGTTGCTTATATCTTTCCATGATTATTAAAATCTGCAGCTGGTAGCAAGAGATTTAACATTATGCAAAAATAAAGAGACCACTAAAAATTTATGGTTTGACTGTAGAAGGGTGGAACACACTCTATTGTGTGCATAGTCATGTGTAAATAAATAAGCACTACATCAAACATAGCAGATAAACATACATAAATATACAGGATTCCTAGATGGCTATCATCAAACGAAATTCTTTTCTTCAATTCGCGAACGCAAATGTAAGCAAGTTGGAAAGCAAATACAACGGTTGCTAAATGGCTACCGAATTTATATCGCACATAACAAACGTAAGAAGTAAGTAACAAGTTTTAAAAGTGGAAAAAAACGGCTATAAAACTTTGGAAATAAGTGCCATCGCAACATGAATAAAAACGGTAAACGTAATCTCCACTACCAATTTTGGCTAGGCTGAAAAGGGGTGTAGCATTGAAATAAAAAGTCTATCTAACTACTTATAATTTAGACAATGTGTCAGTGAGCTTGTGGTGTATTGGTCATGTGCTTCGCCTAAGTGTCCTGAGGTCGCAGGTTCGAGTTTTGGTGGCGGAATTATTTTCTGAAAATTATTCGTCATCGGATTGAAGACACATCATTTTTTCCAAATAGGATTTTCTAACTTTTGTCTCTCTTATCTTAATTTTGATTTCTTCCAAAGCAATCTCCCTCTCCCATTTTATCCGCTCCCTTGATTTTCTTTTCATTTCCATTTCGTTGAGTTTTGCATCTGCTGATTCAGCGAAACAGTGCACGAATGGTTGCAGAGATTGAGAAAAGGAACTGTGGGGAGAGTCATTAGTGAGAGTGTGATTAGGAAACGTATCAAAAAATGGATCCAGCTCATCAGAGCTGAAACTTTCCTTGAGCACTGCATCTGCTATTACTTGTAGTTTGTTAGTAGGCTTACTAAAAAGATTTTTATTAACAATTATCAGCTAGTGGTTTGTTTGAACTTCTGTCGCTTTGGAAAAAATTGAAATTGAGATAAGGGATATAGAAGTTAGACAACGCTATTTGGAAGAAATGATGTGTCTTAAATCCGATGACGGATTATTTACAGAAAATAATTTCGCCACCGGGACTCGAACCTGGACCTCACAACTGCAAGGGTAGTGGTTTTAACTTCTACCATAAAAACAGCTCTACGTGAACGCCACATAATCATTTCGATTAAAGTTGAATTATTTTAGATGATTCCTAAAATCATACCAAGCTCGAAAAGCTTGGAAAAATCGGGAGATACAGTGTAAGCGCAGGAAATTGGATACGAGTTTTAAAATTTTACAAAGAAACATTACCGAGAAAACAAAAAAGACTGAAATACGCGCCTTTAACACAAAGCTCCGGACGTTTATAGGTCGAACTAAGAATGTGCACAAACAAATTGTTGAAATTTTTTAGGGCTTGATGAAAATTGATTTTTGTGAAGGAAACATACAAAATCTATCAATTTATTTCAACATCATCATTTTGTTTTTTCACTGGATACAAAATCTATTTGTGAATCAGAGACCCGTAGTAAAAATCGGATTACATTTCATATCAGTGCACACGATACCACATCGACCACCTAAAAGTGATAAACCTGTTGTTTGACCACTAGGCCCCAATTTTCAACCCTATTTATATAATGAACTTTTAACATTTTTATTCTACTTCACGTGACGTAAAAGAAATGCCGAGAATATGGTCTATAACTCCGTTATCGTTCACAAAGTTTTGAAAAAGGTGTTAACATTCATTATTAAAAGCAGCATCCGGTCGAAACCCGGAAATCATCGCCCTATTTCACTTTTATACATCATTTCTAGAGTCACGGAGAGCTTAGTCTCTGACCATTTTGTATCCTATATTGAAATTAATCGTCTTTTAATCACACAACAACAGTTCAGTTCAGTTTGCACAGGACAGTATGTGGCTAACGAGCCGATCGAGCGTCCAAAATTACTTTTTATGAAAAGCTGCGAAGAAGCAACCACCACTGCCAAAGCGTTTTTTCTTATTGTGATTTGGATATCCTCGACGATCACGACGCCAATGGATTAGTTCATTTCAGTTGGCACATGACAGTAAATGGCTGATAAGCCAATCGAGCGTACAGAATTTCCGTCTGTGGAAAGCTTCAAAGGAGCGCCCACCACTGCCAAAGTTGATTCATTTTTCTCGTTCGAGTTCTTACCTTGCGCGAGATGACTGGACGAAATCCTTTGATGAAGGCACTGGTGTGCATGCATTTTGGGGGATTTTTTCGGGGAAATCGATCGCGTCAACAATGACATTCTTTATTTTACTCAAACTCGCTTCCTACGGCGTTTGGTCATATTAACTGTACTTAATGAATTTATTTCTTCGTGACCGTTCCCTCTGTTTTCGTGTGCGTGACTGCTATTGAGCCATTTTACTAAATAAGTCACAAGGATACGTTCTTGGTCCCCGACACTTCATTATTTTTAATAATGACATAGGCGAGAATATTGAATCGCCGTTCCACCTATTTGCGGATGATGTCAAAATCTTGCGCTTAATCAAATCACCAAAAGATTCGCCTGTCCGAAAAATGACTTAGATCGTTTATACAACTGATCTTTAACGAACCATCTCCTAATCAACACCTTTAAGTGTATCGTTCCACCCATCTGACACTCAGATCCTGTTTGCGTACAACAGTAATTCAGTGTGTTCGACAGGAAAATGATGTTGGTATGATCATCCAGCACAATCTCGTTCGCACAAATCAACGAAAATGTACCGCAGCTGCAGCCAACCGCAGCATTTTCTTACTTCGCCGCGCGTTCGGCAGGTTCGACCAGTTCTCCTTCCAGACACTTCTGATTGCCTACAACTGTTCACAATTGAAATACGCAGTACAGGCTTGGCAGCCTTAGTTATGCACAGATGTTTTCCTTCTCGAAAAAGCGATTTGCATCAAAGCTTGTCTGTGGTATACAAAACATGTCTTATCAGGAAACTTGACGCAGCTTAGGTATATTCTCTGTAACCAACCGTCTTAATCACGGTTACAGGTTACTTACCGCCCGGATCTTGCATAATCCATCAAATCCTTTCCCTTTCCGATAAATTACCTCCGAGAACACAAGCTCAAAATGTTAGATGAACAGAGCAGGCTCAAATATTTTAATAATAATTATATATATATATTCTTGGACATGATCAGTTTATCAATATTTCAACAGCAAAGGAAAATAGAACAGTGCAAGTGACCGAAGTGAGCGGGATTTTTGAACATTTTCCCGTTCAACAATGGAAATGATTCTACAATATGTAAGAAAAATTCTTAAAGTCTAATAACAATAAAATTTTATGTAAATTATGTCAAGATTTACGAATGGCAAGGATGCGAGAAAAAAATGGAGAACAGAAATGGAAGGTTATTATGGAAAAAGTGGAACGAATTGTAATGAAGTTGTCATAAAATATCAATAAATAAATTATATATGCATAAATTCATGTTTTTACGGAAAGGTTGGTGAAAAAGAATGAAAAAAGAACATAAATTCATCGAAATACGAAAATCTAAGTAATTGTGAGGGATGAGAGAGGGTGTGGTGAATAACATGGAAGTGAGGTACGTTTTGTGATCCAAAACTCTTGAAGAATTGTCGACGAATCGAACCAAAATTTGTTCGGCATCCGGATTTTCGTCATCTGCAGGAGAGTAAATCGCCTCCTGAACAAATCTCGGGCAGATAGATTTCGAGCCAGTTTCAGTGATGGTTCGTTATTTGAAGACACTGGAATAGAATGAAGGATATTCTCTTCACTA
The DNA here is from genome assembly GCA_013407085.1 of Atriophallophorus winterbourni. NCBI lineage: Eukaryota > Metazoa > Platyhelminthes > Trematoda > Plagiorchiida > Microphallidae > Atriophallophorus > Atriophallophorus winterbourni. The sequence continues at coordinate 2,491 of JACCGJ010011099.1, read as the reverse complement.
GCATGGCGAAAGGTCATCAAAGTTAAATAGTACATCATTTAAAAATAAGAATGTACATTAAAAAATACACCGTTTTTCTTTTTTACGCTTTTTTATTCTTTTTGGGAGATTTTCTTATTTTGGACGTTTGGATAAAAAATGTGACATTTCTAGGCCTCATACGAAATAAAAGGCAGTTATATGCATAATGGCATTGTGGAGATTAATTAGTTTAAAATCATTTCTAGGGTCCGGTAACCTGACACTTGAATGGCCAGTTATCCAGAGAATACTATCAGACTCCGTGATATACTAATATGTGTAGAAATATGTGGAATTAGAAACCTGGGATCCCATGAGTGTATAGAATATCTAGAGAAGAGTATATCCTAAGGATTTGGGATAGTGAGTGAACGGTAAGAGTTCCTACAAGCGTTTTAAATTTTCCTTTGGATGTGCACATACGGAAATGTAGAGGAAGAGAATTCAAAAGTTGTGCATATCTAATTAAGAAGAAGTTACGTCTAACTTTAGCGCGAGACAAAAAGATATTCAATAGCTTTGTTCGATTGCGCAGATCAAACTGGAGCATAAATCGCTGCTGGGTAATGATTCGGATGTAAAGAAGCAGATTCAGACGAATTCTGCGTAGCCATATTGGTTCGACACTCAGCAAATTACACCTGTCAAGATCAGGTAAATTGTTAGAATCGCCCTAAGTTATTTTGGTAAAAGTACGTTGAAGTCTCTCTAAGAGAAAACAATCACACCTCTCCATGTGCGAATATATGATATTACAATAATCAAGATTTGCAGGACCTTCATTTTATATAGTCCATTTTTTCTTTCGCGTAAGAGGAATTTATGTTTAATTGAGTCCAAGTTTTGTCGTGCTCGTTTTAATCCCCATTGTGTGCCCCAGCTTGATAGAGATGCAAGATCAGTGTTAAGGGATATCAGAGTGTGTGGCATTTCATTAAGTGGAAATGATAGGACGACTTTTATTTCATCAGCGTAGATAAAGTTTAGAGTGATCACAACACTTTGCAGATCATTAAAAAAGGGCGGCCTGTGAACGCGGCCCTGAAATTAAGGCACTGGAATCGGCTGATTAGGTGGAGTAACACCGTTAACGTTAACTGAAAAGGTGCGATCAGACAGAAAAGAATAAAACCAGCCTAATTATTCACATCGTTTTTTCGCCTTGAGCGTTTGCAATTCGTAAAACACTCTATAATGCACGCTTTTTGATGACGATACTTCCGGTTCCTCCAAAGGTCTCTTCGATCCCAACATCCGTGAGATCTCCTACGTCCAAGACACATGAACACTAATTCATTTTTTCACAACCCGTACCGCATTTTATTTCATATTCACTAGCTTGTGGCAACGTTAAGTTCTCTTTCTATGCCGTTTGCATTTCCGTCAAAACCCAGCTTACACTTTCTAGTTTTATTGCTTTTTCAGATCCCAGTATCGGAAGTCCGAACGCACGGTGTTTTAACTGACTCTGTTTCGGAGGATGTGCTCGATAGCTGTGTTTCGGGTTGATGGTGCAAGGTAAATACGAGTGCGGCCTAATATAAGGCCATACAACCTCAAACATTTATTTCCAAACTTTCTCGACTCACCGTTAAATCTATCCTGCGGTTTGCACAAGCTCTTAGCTTCTTATACCGTATTAAACTATTTAACTATCAAACTTTTCATCCCAAAATCGCACGCCATAGGCTGTTCACTATTCACTGATATTGCCACGAACAACTGCAGTCATTTGGACAAATCGCTGGTCATAGCCTACAAATGAGTATAAATTATTCATCATACGCCTGTGCTCAGGGATAATGCTTGGGAATAATTTATAAGGATTCATTCTATCGGTGACGTGTCATGATGGATGTATCGTCAATAATGCCGCAGAGACCGTCGTTGCGTTCTATCAATCTATGCGCTGTCCTTAACCCAACAGCCAGGAAAACAGAACAATACCGGATTGGAACATTGATCGGGAGTCCAAGGTACAAGCGCCCAGTGTGTGCGTTTCGACCGTGGACATGATTTGTATTTATATGGCAACAACAGTGAACGTGTGAAGGTGCACCATAATCGTGGGAAGTTGCATGGTTTTAACGACGGATGTTGGTTTACATGGGCGTGTCAAACAATTTGAATTTGAACTCAGTGCAGATTGGGCTTGTTGCCAAGGTACAAACATGGCTAACTCCGCAACAACTTCTCTCAGTTGCGACTTTGGTCTATCAGGTAAATCTGGCTTATTTTATTCCTTGGGAGTGTGCCCTCCTAACGTGACGGTGGAAAATGACATAGGAATTCTGGTTAAATATTCTTCAAAGACCAAGTCTTATACTTGTCGGAGAATAGACAGCACAACTATGATACTGTCAGGAATTCGGTGTACATTTGCGATAACTACACGAAGATGTTTTAGATGCTTTTATCCCCACATATTCTACAACGATTTGAATATGGTCTACCCGTCGATACACACAGT
>JACCGJ010011096.1:0-48027 GCA_013407085.1 Atriophallophorus winterbourni | reverse complement strand
TGTCTGCATCAGATCCTCGGCTTTTTCACGTTTATGTGTATTGAACATGAGGTAATTTTCTGCTGGCGACAAATCTGTTGTTGCCACATGCGCATCTTCATACTGTTCGCAGTGAGCTCGAACATCTTTAAAAGAGAGTTCTGGCAGCTTGAAGAGTTCATTCTGCAAAACACTGTCATGTATTCCAGCAATTAGACGATCTTTCGATTGCATTTCTAGCAAGTCACCGAAGTCGCATTTCGCTGCTTAAATTCACGATGGTAGGATAAATTCGCGAATTCTTTGATTGGGCTGACGCACCATGGGATGAAATTTTGCGCGTTCGTTTGCTTCGAAATGTACAGGTTTCATGTGTTGCATTAAAAGCGTCTTCAGCGTTTCGTATGGAAGAGAAATAAGAGAATCAGGATAGGCTAAATTCTTGATTAATGTATATGCAGATTTTCCGACTGCATTTAGAAAATGAACCGATTTTTTATCATTCTCAGCATTCAGTCGTGTCATACTCCAAATTTCGAATCTTTCACAATAGTCTTCAATTTCTTGAGCCTTTGAATTTTTATCGAGAGGTTCCAGACTTGAATTTGCCATAGAGAATTGCTGCTTGCGACGCCAAATGTGATCAATTGAATTGAATTGAATTGAATAACCAACCCAAGAATGTAAGTGAGAACAAACTACGCTCACTCGAATTGCAGTATGTATTGAATAATGTAGCTTTTACAACAAGAATTTTAATTACGGAATTATTTATTAGTATTGATTATTATTCAAACAATCATCGCAACCACCGCAGTTCCAATCGTCATCGGATTTGTGTAATCTTAATTAGGTTTGTTGCATGTTCATCAGAAGCTTGTCCATTGTCTGCAGTTTAAATTGATTGAACACACGGACGTTTCAGCAAACCCGAAACGTCATCCACATCTGTGGCAACTGCCAACGATTTTCTCGCTTTTTTAATGGCAGTAGTCTAAGGTGCCAGTAAGGCTTTTCCTCTAGCAGTTTTGAAAAGTACATTGTCTGACAATCGTTTAGATGAGCCAGAAGGCAGTGCTGAATTCGATGGATTAGATGAGTTCGGTTATTTATTTGAAATGGTATCTGATTAACTTTAAAGTTTGCTAACGTTGAAGTCTCTTTCTTCGTAACGAAAACTAGATTTTCCGATTGAATCAATGTCACAGGCGGATGCGGACGTGTTAACAGGGATAGCGCTTTAGAAGGTTGATAGGGAAGTCAAATTTTCATCATCGAACGAAAGTTCTTTAGCACGAGCAATGGCACTGTTAGAAATCGGTCGAAATCGCTTTCCAGATGCAGTTTGAATAACCAGAGTAACGGGAGTGTTCTCCATACTATGATAGGATGTATGAAAGTCAACGTTACATTTTTCGCCAAACGGCATAGTTAAGGTATCATCATCGTTTGTCTGCATCAGATCCTCGGCTTTTTCACGTTTATGTGTATTGAACATGAGGGAATTTTCTGCTGGCGACAAATCTGTTGTTGCCACATGCGCATCTTCATGCTGTTTGCAGTGAGCTCGAGCATCTTTAAAAGAGGGTTCTGGCAGCTTCAAAAGTTCATTCTGCAAAACACTGTCATGTATTCCAGCAATTAGACGATCTTTCAATTGCATTTCTAGCAAGTCACCGAAGTCGCATCTCGCTGCTTGAATTAACAATGGTAGGATAAATTCGCGAATTCCTTGATTGGGCTGACGCACCATGGAATGAAATTTTGCGCGTTCGGTTGCCTCGAAATGTACAGGTTTCACGTGTTGCATTAAAAGCGTCTTCAGCGTTTCGTATGGAAGAGAAATAAGAGAATCAGGATAGGCTAATTTCTTGATTAATGTATATGCATATTTTCCGACTGCATTTAGAAAATGAACCGATTTTTTATCATTCTCAGCTTTCAGTCGTGTCATACTCCAAATTTCGAATCTTTCACAATAGTCTTCAATTTCTTGAGCCTTTGAATTTATATCGAGAGGTTCCAGACTTGAATTTGCCATAGAGAATTGCTGCTCGCGACGCCAAATGTGATCAATTGAATTGAATTGAATTGAATAACCAACCCAAGAATGTAAGTGAGAACAAACGACGTTCACTCGAATTGCAGTATGTTTTGAATAATGTAGCTTTTACAATAAGAATTTTGACTACGGAATTATTGATTAGTATTGATTATTATTAACTCCGCCACGGACGGTCCCAAGCCCGTCTGAGAAAGGAGGAGGGTTGGGCTTATGGCTAGCAACCATATCCCGTAAAACCTACATTGCTACGGAAACGATGACAACAGATCCGTGGTTCGGTCATGTCTGCAGGATGGATCTCAGTTCGCATACGAAGGTAGCCATTCACTGGCTTCCGCAAGGTAAACGAAAAAGGGGATGGCCCAAGGAGACTTGGCGCAGAACTTTGGAACGCGAACTAAATGCACAAGGATTCACGGTGCAGACGGCAATGGAAGCAGCGACAGACCGGAACCACTGGTGTGAAGTTGTCTTCGCCTCATGTGCCACCCGGCACGGAGAGGACTGAATGAATTGATTATTATTCAAACAATCATCACAGTTACCCAATAAATACCCACGCGTGCAACAAACCCGGTACTTTGGAATATTGTTTCTGTTCAAATACCGTCGAGAAGAGCAAATCACTTTGAATCGATCGATATTCTTTTGAAATCTGTGAGATCGAAAATCGTGAAATCGCAACAGTTTTATCCCACCTCGTTCGCTTTTCATCGTTTGGATCACTTAACTCCGGCCCAACGCATTCACTCCACCGCTAGTTATCGATCGATCAATAACTGCACTGATTCACCCCTCACCGGATTGACACAATGACACGCAGGTTGACTCCGAAAACCCAAACAAAGAAGGCTGCACGTGATGTTTGGAAAATTTGCAACAAAGGGGTAGGCGCTAGATCTCATGTCGTCAAATGTTTCGGCTGCCTGAGTAAAATACAGGTCAATTGTGTTAAAGCCCTAACAGAGGAATTGGCATCGATTATCAACAACTTAGATTTCCCCAGTGTCTGTTACATATGCACTTCATGTCAAAGCAAACAGTCTACCGACAATCCACACAACGCTGCCTATGAGGCAAGGCTTGAGCCTCGGTTAGAAATTTTAGAAAATAATTATCGAATAATTGAGGAAAGGCTTAAAACACTCTTGATGGATAAAATTGCTTCAGCGATTTAACCCGAAGCAGATGATGCTCGAGATTACAAAAAGCAATCTGAACTTATTCAATCGACGGAACTGTTGAAAAAAGTCAATCATGTACCATCGATTCCACACTCAGGGGTTACGTCCAAAGAGCTCCAAGTGAACGCGTCTCATTCCAGCAAGCTAACATTCGCCTAGATATTGACTAAAGGTGATAAGTGTTTGGCGTTAGGATTGAGCACAAAACCTCAGGCAAAAGAGGAAGTTCAAAGCAAAACGGTTCCATATCACAGGGAGCAGAAAAATTCGATAAAACTCATAAAAAATTTAAGTGTAATATGCACCAATATTCCTGACTCAGAGGTAACGCTCTTTCAAGAAATGCAAAAACATGACCGTGAAAACTGGTTCGTCGTTTGTAATCGAATAGGCCTAGATAGTATACACCCTGTGTCGGTAACTCGAATAATTCGTCATACGAAATCCCCGAATCAAGATAAACCACGTCTTCTAAAAATCACTTTTGCCAACGAAAAGGACATGGAAAATGTCCTAATAAAATTGTATTTGCTCCCCGTGATATCCAAAGTGATGGAGCGCATAGTGACGGAAAATATAGTTCATCACTTGGAATCACAAAATATACTATCTGTCGCCCAGCATGGGTTTCGTAAAGCTCGCTCATGATTGACAAACTTGCTGACGGTATTAAACGATTTCACCCAAACGGTTGACGCAGGAGACAGTGTGCACGCGTGCTATCTGGATATGTCGAAAGCTTTCGACAGAGTTGATCACTTGCTGTTGCTACAAAAGCTGAAACAGATTGGTATTGCCGGGCAGCTACTCGTATGGTTCGAAAGCTACCTCAATGGGCGCAAGGCAACCGTTCGAGTTAACGGGGTACAATCAAGAGCCACTAATACCTCCAGTGGTGTACCGCAAGGTTCCGTTCTCGTTCCAGTGCTTTTCTTAGTTTACATCAATGATTTACCTGAGAGGCTCTCATGCAAGGTAGTTCTTTTTGCGGATGATGTTAAACTTTATATGCGAATAAAATCAACTGCAGACTGCGTAAAACTGCAAAGTGATTTCGATACACTACACGAATGGTCAGTTAGAAATGAACTGCCGTTCAATTTTCGAAAATGCAAGTTACTGCAAATCGGTAAGCCCTTTCAGTACGAATATCACTTTGGGCAGACGATTTTGAGATGGTGTGGTGATTGTTCGATTAACGATCAATAATAATCGATCATTCATCACCACCCATTCAGAAATATTCAATAGTACTATCATTCAAGTTCTGATTGTCACTGATTCATTCATTCTGATTCTGGTTGTTGTTCAATACATACTGTGATTCGAGTGAGCGCGGTTGTTCTCACTTACATTCTTGGGCTGATTATTCAATTCAATACAATACAATTCATTACATTTGGCGTCGCGAGCAGTGGGTGCGCCCGAACAGGATACAATTCATACAATTCAGGATCATTTCGTCATGGCAAATTCAAGTCTAGAACCTCTCGATATAAATTCAAATGCTCGAGAAATAGAAGACTATTGTGAAAGATTCGAAATTTGGTGTATGACACGACCGGAAGCTGAGAATGATAAAAAATCGGTTCATTTTCTAAATGCAGTCGGAAAATCTGCATATACGTTAATCAAGAATTTAGCCTATCCTGATTCTCCTATTTCTCTTCCATACGAAACGTTGAAGACGCTTTTAATGCAAAACGTGAAACCTGTACATTTCGAGCCAACCGAAAGTGCAAAATTTCATTCCATGGTGCGTCAGCCCAAACAAGGAATTCGTGATTTTATTCTACAATTGCTAATTCAGGCAGCGAAATGCAACTTCGGTGAGTCGTTAGATATGCAATTGAAAGATCGTCTAATTGCTGGAATACATGACAGTATTCTGCAGAATGAACTCTTGAAGCTGCCAAAATCCTCTTTTAAAGATGTTCGAGCTCACTGCGAACGGTATGAAGATGCGCGTGCGGCAACAACAGATTTGTCGCCAGCAGAAAACTCCATCATGTTCAATACACATAAACGTGAAAAAGCCCAGGCTCTGATGCAGACAAATGATGATGATACCTTAACTATGCCGCTTGGGGAAAAAGGAAGCGTTGACTTTCATACATGCTATCATAGTATGGAGAACACTCCCGTTACTCTGGATATTCAAGCTGCATCTGGAAAGACAGTTCGACCGATTTCTAACAGTGCCATTGCTCGTGCTAAAGATCTTTCGTTTGATGATGAAAATTTGACTTCCCTACCAACCGATTCAAGTGCTACTCCTGTTAACACGTCAAGATCCGCCCGTATCATTGATTCAAACGGAAAATCTAGTTTTCATTACCAAGAAAGTGGCTTCAATGCTTGCAAACTTCAGAATTCATCGGATGCCAATTCAAATAAATCGCCGAACTTATCTTATCAAGCGAATTCAGCACTGCCTTCTAGTTCATCCAAACGATTGTCAGATAATATTCTTTTCAAAACCGCTAGAGGAAAAGCCTTATTGTCACCTTGGACTACTGCCATTGAAAAAGCGATACAATTGTTGGTAACTGTGGATGATGTGTCGGGTTCACTAGATCCTCCGTGGAGATCAGAACGTTTGTTGAACAAGCCGTACTGGGATTATACAAACCCAGGATCATTCGCAAACTGAGGTGGTTGTGGTGATTGTTCGATTAACGATCAATAATACTCAATCATTCATCACCACTCATTCAAAGATAATCAATAGTACTATCATTCAAGTTCTGATTGTCACTCATTCATTCATTCTCATTCTGGTTGTTGTTCAATACATACTGTGATTCGAGTGAGCGCGGTTGTTCTCACTTACATTCTTGGGCTGATTATTCAATTCAATACAATACAATTCATTACAGATGGACCGAATCGGAGAAGGATCTTGGAGTCTGGATATGTGGCAGCCTAAAGAACAGCGTGCATTGTGAGGTCATTTACAAACGTGCTTCAAAGCTTCTAGGTATGCTACGACGGATCTTCAGAACCTTTACGTCTGTAACGTTGCCAAGCATCATGAAGACTTACTTAATTCCCACAATGGAACATGCATCGCAAGCATGGACTCCGTGGATGAAAAAAGATATATTCTTGCTTGACAGGATATATCATCGTGCAACTAAACTCGTGCGTGGTTTTCGAGACCATACATACGAGGAAAGGTTGGAAAAGCTGAAGCTCCCTGTAAGAGACATCTTAAGTGTCGTGAAGCTTTGAAATGATTCTTTTTCCTCATACTTCCGACTTTTATAAAATACTGATTTTTGTGAATTGAATTTGGTTTTGTTTATTATTCCTTCATAATTAAGATGTTTAACCTTGCTTTTTGTAATTGTCCTATCAGAACTCTGTTCACATATTTGGTGTACCTTTTGTTTTAATTCATTATTTATGCAATTGTCGGACATTGTTGTTGAATTTGGTTGCCATTTTGGGCATTCGGATTTTGACACCAATTTGGGTGTCTAGTATTTGATAGACTTTTCTACGGTAATTTTATCCCCTTGCATTTATAATTTGGCAGTCTATCTTGTCAGCGTTGGCTGAATTTATTGTTGTCATTTGGAACATTTGAGCATTTTTGGTCCGCGTCATTTGTACAACCCGGTACAGTTGAGGTTTGTCCATTGTTATTGTCTATTAATCTTGTTAATAGAACCGTAGTAAACTCGAATCATTGTTTTGAATTGTCGAACTAAGAAACGGGTGGTCTGCGCGTTAAACAGCGACTTTAGTCGTTACAGTTCTCAACTCGGATTGTTCTATTTGGAGAAACAGAAAATTGAATTGCTCAATTGGAAACGGTCAATTTGGATCTTCTGCCTATTCGAACAAGGATCAACTTGGATCTTCGTGCCGCCATTCTGTTCTGTTTCCTTCTCGTATTTGTCTCGGAGAAAATACTATTTGGTTTGTTGCAACCGAAGCAGTATTCAACTTGGTGGATCCACTGCTCAACTTCGTCCTTGGAATTGCGTGAATCTGCGCGGATTCGAAAATTGAAGCTCGATTCCTTTGGAGAATTTTGTTGAACTCCTGGTCACGTTCATTTATTTTGTGTTTCAAAATCATTATTGTACATCTATTATGCCTGAACGCTCAGCAATATTATGGTGTAAAGCGGTTCGGTCCCTAAAAGATGGCGCAGCTGATTTCGAGTCTTCATCAGTTGGTAGACATGGACTCGACTGTAACTGTGAACCTTCTAAACGGGCACTTGAATTAGAGCAAGATTTAGCGATTGCAAATGCCACAATCTCTAAATTAACTCATGGTACCTGTCATAAACGAGCATCAGGTCTACCTTGTCTTGTGGCCTACTCTGTTAAATAAATAAATAAATAAATTTTATTCTTGGAAATCCAAGGCATGTTAAACATGATCAATAATTTCCAAAAGCTTTGTACAATCAGATTATAGGATGTACATTTGCAAAATAATTTTTTCAAGGTCATTTGTTTCAGCGGAATTTAACGTTCAATAAATATTCTTGGGAATCCAAGGCATGTTAAATGTTAAATGTTAAAAGGCATGTTAGATGAGTTATTGGAAGAGGCCCGACGACTGATTGGCCAATCAGAATGCTTCGCGGGTCTCGCTTCTTCAATGCCTAAATGTCAGGTCGCCCTCACTCTATTGGAGTGCCAGGTGATTTTGAATGCAAGTGACACTTTGGAGTGTATTGTGCATATTTTACCGGCTGTGTTCCAGCAACAGTGGGCTGATCTGAAGAACGCTATATACTGCGAAGGATTAGGAATTACATTTAAGCAACTCACAGACTTCGTGTCACGTCGAGCTCGTATTGATTGGAGTCGAATTGGTCAATTGTGTAAATGTCCAAAAGATTACATAGCAAGGCATGTTAGCCTCGTTAACTGTCAAGAAATGCTTTCTGTTGGTGTAAAATTGAAGGATGTTCAAGTTTGTGTTGTCGCTTGTACTCAGGAAGCTAAGTTACCTGACAGTAAATTAGCCCAGTCGGATTCTGTGATTGAAGTTTCCGACACTCATTCAAATAAGATGGAGAGCAAGCCTGGCTCACCTGACACCTATTCAGCCCAAATGAATAGTAAGCCTGGTTCACATGACACTGAATCAGCCGAAATGGGGGAGACATATGGTAGCCATGACAATCCATATGATTGGAGTAAAGTGTTCCGTTGTGTACCTGAGGAGCCATTTGTGTTTCGAACTCATGATACACTAATAATATTTTGTAGATTAGACTTGTTTAGATGGCGCGAAATATCGTTATTTGAGGATGCAATACACAAGGCTCGTTCGGGTGGGATAACATGAATGAGCTCATTGTAGGGGACGGTGGCAGAACCGGAGGACGTGGTGGGTCTTTGTCTAGCAAACGTTTTCCCTATAAAAAGCCACATGTGTCCAGTGATAATGATGCGACGTGGCGTGTGTGACTCGCCACTAAATAAAGTCACTTGCGTTATTCTATTGTCCTTTTGTTTGCTTTACGAATTGTAGGTTGCAGGCACTTGAGCTAGGTTGATTACACATTTTGAATCCATGGAAGAATTTGGTGGGAGGTGTAAGAAACATGTTAAGTGTCGTGTAGCTTTGAAATTCTTCTTTTACCTTTCTACTTCCGACTTTTATAAAATACTGATTTTTGTGAGTTGAATTTGGTTTTGTTTATTATTACTTTAATAATAATAATAATAATAATAATAATAATAATAATAATAATAATAATAATAATAATAATAATAATAATAATAATAATAATAATAATAATAATAATGTATATTCTTGGATACACCAAGTCATGCCATGCATGATCATTTGTTTTCATGAATAAGTACATCAAATAAAACGGTAATTATACAAATGTTAAGGTCAAACATAAATAAAAAATTTTTTGTGTCAACAACCGTAAAAAAATAGTTTGATAACATTTGTACACATGGTAGCTTGTTTAAAACATAAAGTTGATAGAATATCGGAAAAATAAATGATAAAGGTTCACGTTTTTAACGAGTACGTTAGTAATTGTTTAAAATGGGTTAATTACTGTTTGGGTAGGTCTGGGCCGCAATGTTTATTCATCTATGATGTTCCAAATGCAACTTCAAACGCAGATAATTGTATAAGGAGTTCACTCCATCCGTTTACGAAGATATGAGTTGCATCGCCCTTTCAAAAATTGCGAGAGTGTATTTTGTTGAATTTCAATAATTCTGAAAAGTAAATTCTCAAGAAAAAAGTTATATGTCACTTTAAAATTTTTATTGCTAAAAAAATATTAGAAGCCTTTTATGCCGTATAAGTAAAAATTATCTATAGTTGTATTAATTAAAAATAGCTCACCTAATTTTTCCGGAGATAAAAAAGAGTTGAGTTGCTTTTTGAATTAATTAAGATGTTAAACCTTGCCTTTTGTATTTGTCTTATTGGAACTCTGTTCACATATTTGGTGTACCTTTTGTTTTAATTCATTATTTATGCAATTGTCGGACATTGTTGTTGAATTTGGTTGCCATTTTGGGCACTTGGATTTTGACACCAATTTGGGTGTCTAGTATTTGATAGACATTTTTACGGTAATTTTATCCCCTTGCATTTATAATTTGGCAGTCTATCTTGTCAGCATTGGCTGAATTTATTGTTGTCATTTGGAACATTTGAGCATTTTTGGCTCACATCATTTGTACCACCCGGTACAGTTGAGGTTTGTCCATTGTTATTGTCTATTAATCTTGTTAATAGAACCGTAGTAAACTCGAATCATTGTTTTGAATTGTCGAACTAAGAAACGGGTGATCTACGCGTTAAGCAGCGACTTTACACGTTACAATCCCCACTTCCCTTCAACGTAGACTTCGAAGTGACGTTATCCTTACTTTCAAAATATTGAATACTCCACATCATCCACTGAAACATTTGTTTAAATACCGTGAATCAGGAATCACACGTAACCACTCAGCGGCACTACAAATTACCCATTTCCGTACTAATTGTCGCCGATATTTCTAATCGGTACGTGTCTGTTTCCTGTGGAATGCCCTTGCCGAAGCAATTATCACCTCTCCCTGTATCCAAACATTCACTCGAACCTTGGACACTTATTTGTTACATACCGATTTGACAATGCATGTGCATTGACTCAGGGTATGCATATTACTTGACTCCATTGACATCGTATAATTGTTTTTTTATACCTCTTATTGAACGCATATTTACTATGATATGGTACTTGTGAAGCTATGTGCTTTTTGTGACCATAAATTCTTGAATCTTGAAAAAACTACTCTAACCGATTGCACTCGAATATCCTTGAGTTTTGTTACTATTATCGGCTGGATGTTTAATTGAATTACAAGATTATCAGCCGTTCCACATCTCGCAAACGAGTAGGAGTTGGACGAAAAAATACGAATGACAAACAACAGCTGGTAAACCACAAATGTCGTCACATGAGACTAGAAAAGAGACCACAACTGACAAAATGATTGGAGACTGGTTGGTATCTTGAATGCGTGTGAAGTTTAAGTAGCTATTGAATTATGTTCGGGAAAATCCACAGGCATCCAAATGTGAATCTGATCAACATATTTTACGGAAATCTTTGAAGCAGACTGCAACCTTTCTCGGAGAGCCGTATGTTCAACAATCTTTTCAAACGGACTAGTGATGTCTTGGTTCGAATATAAGAAGGTTTATTTTAAACATTTGCGAGACTTCTTACATTAGTTTGAGCTTATGAAATGCCCACTGCCTCGTGGTTCAGGTTTTTAGCCAAAGGCTCCGGGTGTGGCCCCATAAGCCAACCCTCTACTTCGGCCTGGGCAAACGAGTAGTATCACGCTCACAAGCAATTATGAAAATAAAGGTAAAAATGACAGATCCCGTGCTCCCAAGCTCTCTTCTCAAAATGTTTTAAATGATCTTACACTGCATGCAAACTTTTTTATTACCTGTTTTCAGTTTTGTGGTTCTTTGTTAGCCCTGGCAGAAGTGCAGCTTGTTCATCGAGGTTTCCAAATTCAGACACTTCGAATATTTTGTCTGCTTCGAATGCCTTCAAAGCGTTCTTACGCCCGCGCGTACCATTCAAATAGCCTCGATGTAGATGTGTGCTGTTTCTCGGAAACACGCATGCATAACTCTAACTCAGTTACACGATTGTCTAACCCTTCGAACTTACGCAAGTCACAATACCTACGCCTGTCCACTGATGACGATGCCATGGTATCTGATCAAGCTGTTGTCGGAATCGTCTTGAGTGAGCGAGCTGAGGTCGCACAGTTAAACTGGATCCCAGTCGACAGTCGTCTTTGTGCAGTTAGACAACAGGGTTCGTGCAAACTGGCAACCGCAGCCTGTTTGCGGTTGCTGACTATGCACCGACTGATTGTAGCTGTAAACATGACCAAGATGAGTTTTATGGAAGATTACAAAGTGTGACATCGTTGTCTTAGCTGGTGACATGAATGCACGTGTAGGCCGTCTATCTTCAAAAGAGCATTTTGTGGGTGGAAGGTTTTGTCTCGATTGTCATCGTAATAACAATGGCGGAAGATTGCTTTGCTTGTGCTCAGAGCACAGACTTAACCTTGCCAGCACTAACTTCCTCCATTCGAAGCGTCACTGCTTCACCGAGAAATGTCGATTGACAGCCTTTTTCACGCAAATTGACCATATTGCTATCAGCTACTTGTGCCGAGGGAGTGTGTAAGATTGACATTAATACTAGGGCGCCTGTCTAGAGTCCGATCATGTGTTAGTCTGTGCTAAGCTCTCGATGCGTTTTGGCGGGAAACGTGGAAATGTTGCAAGGCAGTTGAATAATGTCAGGTTTAATTTTCTCCCGTTTCTCCGACGGTTTCAGGGCATTTTGAGTTTGCATCTTTCTGCAGTTCCCCAAAATAATATTGATGAACAATGGAGTGGGATTCAAACCTTGGAAACAGCCGCGTTGGATAGTTTTGTGTTGACTTCTTGTGTAGCTCAACACTGGGTTACTGGAGCAACCACACGCATTTCGTAGAACAACTATCGTGGTATTCCTTGACATCCGAGCGGCATTCATTTCAATCGATCGCGAAAGTCTTTGTCTGCTGGTTGCCCGTGAAGTATGTTTGGATCTTGAAGAACTTCGGGTATCGTTCGAGCGTACGGACAATTGTCGTCCGCGTTCAATATCTCCAGCAGGGTGCGGCAGGGCTGCCCTATCTCGTCGTTCCTTCGTAATTTCGCGATGGACGATGCCCCAAAGAAAGCTTTAGATGATCTGGTGCGCGCAGGTGTTAAACTTCTGCCGGGATAAGCGAGCGAGTGCAGCGTTTGCTAACCTTCGCCATTTGTGGCGTCGACGCGATGTTTCACTCCATACTAAAGGCTGAATGTGCAACGCAGTGGTGCGTACTACACTACTTTATGGCTGCGAAACCTGGTCTATCCGAGGGGAAGATGTCCGTCGGCTTTCTGTTTTTGACACACCTTGCCTGTGTAGGATTGTTCCCATTCGGTGGCAGCATCGTGTTACAAGATAGATGTCTGCAATCGGGTGTTAGGACGAAGTGGCCACGCTCTGAGAAGAATGCTGATGCTTGCTTGTTTGCAATAGTTGGGACATGTTTTAAGAATGCCTTTTTACCGTTTACCATACCGCGCCTTATTCGCAGAACCTTGGCAGAAGCTGGGAAAATGACCGGGTGACCAGTCTATGACTTGGCGCGTTGAGATGAAGAAACTCACCGTAGAGCTAGGCTCAGTTGGGCTCATTCGTTTGCCTAGGGTCCAAAAGCTCCACCTAATAGTTGATTGGAAACCTTACGAGATATGGCTGTAAATCAAAGTCAGTGGCGCCAGTGTATTTGATTATATGTCATAATTTTTATCCGGTATTATTTTATATATAAAAAATCGCATGCAGGGAAACTACAAAAACAAGCTGCTTTTAACGCATTTGCTTTGCATACCTGACAAGGAGATCAGATCGGTTGGACGATCACAACAGATGTCACTGGCTCCTTCTCGACTGGTCGGGCATATGACGCTACTCAAATGTGCCAGTCTGGAGAAACATTCATGAAGGCTTAATCGCGATCGATCAAACGGTGGACGGTAACTCAGGCCGTGAGTCATGAGGCCACAATGGTGAAGGTCCTGGGTGCGAATCCGACCCGAGACAGGATATGCACTGCTGATGAGCTCAAGTAAGAACGAAACTCGAGTCCAGTGCTTCCAACGTGGACCGTCGTGATATACTTGGTGAATATTTCGAAGAACTTGGTACTGATGAGTAGCCGCTAAAACATAATGAACCAACTCTCCAAGCACTCTATATTCCGCTTGCCTGCTTTCCCTTTTTCACGCGCTTGCTTATCTGCTTTTCCTGCGTCATATTGCTTGGCACATTGCCTGGCTCCAGACTTGTGCTTCATGATGATGGTGATCGAGTGGTTTATGTTGCTTTCTCGTTGCTATATATTATTAAGCCTTCACATGTTGGCCATTATCCTTTTTGATTTATCTTCTCAGGTATAATCGACCTTGACCACGTCCAACTTGAGTACTTTTCAAACATTCTTCTTCCATACTCGAATCTCATCAACACCCCGTTGCTTGCCGCACCAGTTCAATTTTCTAAACCCTCAACGCAATGTTAATGAACCAATGACGTTTTTCACCCTTTTACACACACACGTGACTATAAATGCCTTACTACCCTGGCCCGATGTTTTTACTCGTTCTCTTGTAAATAAATGTTAATTCATCAGCGTTCAAAGTTAATTAATCTCTCACCCTGTCAACGTTTCATTGTTTTAGTGATTTTCAAAGTCATTCCTTGTGTGTATTTAATGTCATTTTTTGCTAAAATGAGATTAAAATATAAGTTTTCGGAAAGTAATTTTGCCGTTCTAGCGGGTTTGAGTGGTCATGATATCTTGCAGGCCTAGCGATTAATTATTTGTCCTATTCCCGTTGAAAAACGTGTATCTGCTCGACGCAATGTTGGAAGGTTTTTTGTACCATACAAGGCGCGAACGGGTATTGACAGCAGTAATGGGAAAATGAACACGATCCTGTCCAACGTATGAACCGAACACATCTCCAGAGCTTGGTTCCACAAAAGCCGCATACGAGCATTGGTCGTAGCGATGTGATAAAGGAAACTGTTCTGGATGACCTGCCACATGGATTACGTTAGGAATCTTGGGATAGCTTGATCGCATGTTTATTTGACAGCTCTGTGGAGCTTCTCCTTGTTGAATAGCTCATTTTCCAGCTGAAGAGCTTTGGATCCGTCTTCGGACCAATCCTCTTCACGCTTTATGCTAATGACATACCGGCTCTCATCAAATGCAAGATCGTACTGCTCGCGGACGATATAAAAGTGTGGTAGAAAATAAGTAAGTCTGAAGACTGCGAACTGCTCCAGAAGGATCTGGACAACCTCTTGGTCCCTAAAAATTCGCATATTCTTAAATTTCTAGAAGTGTCACAAAAGTGTTATATTATTCTGTGGTTTTTGTAAAGCTATATGCTTTTTAGACCATTAAAATTGAATTGGATGCCTTAAATTGATGAAGATAAGAAATTGAGCCTCCTAGTGCTCTCTTAAATATAGAAAGCGATCACATTTGATTTCATGTTCCTCTTACAATGTAAATGGGTAAACTTGTCAAATCTTTCACATGCTACTAGCTTTTGAGTCAGCGCGCTATTTGAGAATGTTTTTGTTTTCAATTACGTTCCAGTTGTAAAAATGTTGATGTTTCAAAGCAATTGTTTCCTTGACGTGCTTTTGTCCATCCGGTACGCGAACACTGTCGCTCGAATTACTTAATCGCGTTCCTCAGAAAGAGCAGTCGTCTAACATATCTTAACATAACATCAGCAGTATTGCATGCAATCGAAGGAAACACAGATGGACTGTATCAGCTTTTACTCTGCTAGTCACTAGATCCAGCCAAACTAATTTTATTATGCATCTGATGGCGGGACGGGACGAGTTCAGTCACCCATGCCCGCTCACCGCATGCGACCAACCAATCTGGCCTAAATCCTGTCTCAGAACTGGTTGAAATAGTCATGAAAAAAGAGTTTGCAATGAATCGGTTATAGCGAGATTTTGGTAACGTTTCGCTTCTGAACACAAGCTTCGTCAGACCAAGGGTGTCGGTAAGAACAGTGGTAAGATTTAAATGACATTTTTTTACCAATCCTGGATTCGCTAAGATAGACAGGCGAGATCAAGACACGCCGAGGTCATGGCCACAAAGACCGAGCACATAAAAGAAAGACAGGTGCGTAAGTTCAGCAATTTGTTAACTTCAAAAGATAAATGTACCTCTGCTAGTTATTTTGATGACAGTAGTCGACCATATTCTAAGGCAATTCATTTATCAGATAGGCCGCTATCGCAAAAAGAACAAAGACAGTTGGAAAAGTGCTTAAACTTCTCTATAATTACAAAAATCTTAAAAGCTGAGGATGTTATTCCATGCGTAGAATCCGCCCTCAACCAGCTACCTGAAAATCAGGCAGATGCACTGCGAAACGGTATATCTAGTATTATCATAAAACAACAACCAGAAAGGATGAACCTTACGCGAGATGAACAACAAGCACTACTTAAATTCCGAAAAGAAGAGGAAATAGTGATAATTATGTGTATGTATGTATGAAAGCACAAGCCTGATACAGGCAAAGTGCCGCACAGTCAGAAACTGCACGTGGGCTAAGATACTCTCAGGTTGCCCAGGCCTATGTATGAAAGCACAAGCCTGATCCAGGCAAAGTGCCGCGCAGTCAGAGACTGCACGTGGGCTAAGATACTGTCAGGTTGCCCAGGCCTAGACAAATAGAAATGGAGGGGGGAAATAGAAATGGTAGTGAGACTCCAGCGCACTACCGTTGGCCAATCAATTTAGCACGATGTTAGCCGCACAGCATAAAAATGCTGCACGATTGCACATCCGTGCCCAGGCCTAGACAGAATAGTGATAATTAAGGCAGATAAAAGCAAGTTAACCGTGATTCTTTCTAAAATGATTATAGAGATAAGGCAGAGTCACCTTGCTGAAGGTCCGTATCTAGTTATTGACAACCGTAGAGCTACGACCATTATGAATAACCGTAAGACTGTTGTTCTAAAATCTGCTCAGATACCCAGGTTCTATGGACATCCGAAGATACATAAGCTATGCGTTCCCTTGAGGCCCATTGTGACGACAGTTGATCCCCAACACACGAATTGGCTAAGCACCTTGCTCAGCTTTTGAAACCACTGATTGGAACAAGAATTCTTTTATTAAGAACTCGTTTGATTTTGTTCGTCGCTTAAGTACCGTAACAGTCGGAGAGGATGAGCTGATGGTTAGTTTTGACGTAAGCTCCTTGTTCACGAATGTTGACACTACAAGCGCTTTCGAATTATCGAGGAAGTCACTCAACTCCGATATGACCTTGAAGGATCGTATCAACTAGAGTGTATAACAATTCATCAACGGTGTAGAAATTTGCCTAAATATGAATCACTTCATATTATATGGACAAGCAAAACGATGTTTTAATGATGGGGTCACCTATTTCCCCATTGCTGGCGAATATGTACATAATGCACTTCGAAGAGATAGCTTTGAGTAACGAAGCGTTAAAACAAAAATATGGTGGCGCTATGTCGACAATTCATTCTTCATCATAAAGCGAAACAGACTAGAAGCATTTCATAGTTAACTCAATGATTTAAATCCGAAAATCCAGGTCAGAAAAGAAACCGAGTCTACGGAAGGAACACTTCCGTTCTTAGACTAACTCGGCAAGATAGCGACAAGATAAGAACAAAGGTATATTGTAAGCCAAACGACACGGATGCCATTTTCAGTTTCACATCTGGGCACCATAAAAGGGTATTT
Source organism: Atriophallophorus winterbourni (assembly GCA_013407085.1). Lineage (NCBI taxonomy): Eukaryota > Metazoa > Platyhelminthes > Trematoda > Plagiorchiida > Microphallidae > Atriophallophorus > Atriophallophorus winterbourni. Next base: position 30,895 of record JACCGJ010011096.1, on the reverse strand, counting down.
CAGTCCGTAGCAAAATCGATATTCTACAAGGTTGACCGCCTCTTCAGCGATGATGCGATAAGAGACTAGCTCATGAAGAAGTCAGTCGCCGACTTGCAAATCATGGTTACACCAAGAGCTTAATTAAGCGCCAATTGAACCGAGTTAAGCGTCCGCAACCGAAAACGGAAAATGTTTGGTGGACTACGGTATCTCTATCCATATGTCAAAAGCGCTCCCGAGCGCATAAGTCAAATCTCAAATAACGAGTAACATATAAGGGAGGTAGAACTCTCCGCTCCGTATTAATACATCTCAATGATAAGACTCCTCTAGGTTGTGCGGGTGTTTATATTGGGCAAACGTCTAGAGAACTTTGCACATGGGTTAACGAACACAGGAAACGAGTAGAAATGCAACCCCGCAATCCCAGTGAATATCAATCACTGATTCGTGATTCTGCCTTAGCTGAACACGTGCTAGACACTGGACACCCCGTAGATCTTGACAACGTGGAAGTGATAAGATGGGGTGTAAAATCTTATAAGGAAAGACTTCACGCCGAGGCTGCTTAAATAACAAAGGCTTGGGCGAATGCGGTGAACAAGATGGATGGGGCGGATATCTCGGTTCGGTTCTGCAGCGTATAAGGATTAACTAACATCACACCTAATACGCACATGATTACGTAAGCAGTGTGACAGCAGACGCTGACCTGTACAATTAATAAACAATTAGGGATGAACACAGCAATTAGGATGTGTGATCAATTATCTTGATCTCCCTTGTCTAGCTTAGAGAAATCAGGATTGGTTAAGAAAATGCCATTTAAACTTGAACACTTCGTACCGACACCCTCGGTCTGACGAATCTTCTGTGTTCAGAAGCGGGAAGTTACCAAAATCTTGCTATAACCGATTCATTTTAAAATTTATTTTCATGATTATGGACTCCAGATCGGTAAAGTTTTCAAATACATGGTTGAAGTAGTGTTCCATGATATAAAAATTTAGATTCAAATATTTAAATGGTATAAAAAGCAACATGCTTAACAACAACCATAGGATGGTAAAAATTGAAATGATAAACAAGATAAGAAATTAAATTAAGCAGTATATAAGTGTTGGGGAAACGAATAATTCAATAAAAATTCGTAAAATTTCGTTTTAAATTCGTGCAACCTAGTGGAAGGTTAAAGGTAAACTGTTCCAAGTAAAACAAACGGACAGAGTAAAAATGCCTTCTACTCTTTAGGCGGGAATTGGATACCACCAGCACATATTCATGGGTCCGATAATTTCTCGTAACCCTTCGCGCGAATAAATCATGTAAGGGACGGTTCGTGGTATGGAATATTTTGTAATGTAAGATAAGTTCTCCTCTCCTCGTCGATAGGGAAAGTCGAACAGATTCAGTTGAGCTATCCTTTCTTTATAAGGCTTGTTTCGGATGCTGAGAACTAGTTTTGTTGCTTCGCTTTGCAACTTCGCTTTGCTTTAAATCCCAAAGCGAAGTATTCGTTATTGCCTGGTTATATGTGCTCTACTAAGATCCACTCTAAGTGCGACAAACTTTTGACTAACGAGGCAGTAGTCATTATTAATAATCCTAAAATTCCAAGTGTATGTTATGTGTGCAGCGTCTGTAGAACAAAACCGTTAAACGGCGCAAGGACCAATGTATCACAACCAGGAGATCCAGAGAATCGCATCAACTACTTAGAGAACTGTTCCAAAAAATTCGAGGAAACATTGAAGTCATTAGTAAATGCCCAGAATAAATGAAAAATGAAACCAATATGAACTTAACGCTACATCCCGTAACTCCACAAGTTGTGCCGTTACTCAAAGAGAATTTGCGGGAGGCTGAACAGTTTAGTGATGCAAAAGCTAGCTGCCACTTTAGTGATGCAAAAGCTAGCTGCCACTCAGATTTTAGTCACATTAGAAAGTCGAAAGGGCGTGTACTGCCTGTCCACCAGCAGAATTCATCTACTTCAAAAACTAATACTGAAATGAAAACAACTTTGATGAATCTCAGTGTAATTTTCACCAATGTACCGGAGACATCAGGGACACGTTTCTCGAGTAGAAATCACGACATTGAACAATGGTCCCGGCTGTGTCCAATGATGGATATGAGCTCGATACTGCCTCATTCAATAACCCGCCTGAGTCGGCACCCCAATTCTCCTCATCTCGACGAACCACGTTTATTGAGAATAACTTTCGAAAGCCAAAAAGAGATGAAAGACGTTCTTCTGAACTCTTATTTGCCCCGTACATGTTCACATACTAAATGTCGCATACATACCGATATTCCGTGGTGGGAGAGGAAAGGAAATTTAAGCAATGCGAACATATCTGATCAACGCAGTGTTGTTTTTCTTGGTGTTCCCGAAAAACTAACTCTACTTCGGGAAGTGAAATACAGCACCACGATTATAAACCGTGGCTCTACGTTGCCGACATCATCGGAGCTCACGAGTCAGTGGTGGTGGACACTTTTAGAATACCTCGGTCACCAAACTATAAAGGTGACGGGCCAAAACCTCTGAAAGTAACATTTTTAACGAAAGGTATGATGGAATCAATTAGGGCTAACTGGAAAGATAACCATAGGAATCTCCCGAAGGATGTTAAATGCCACAGCCGTTGAAGATGTTTAGTATCACCCTCCGCTGTGTCGAAGCGACCACCTCGTTCTGCTATTTCAATATGTGTGCAACGCCAGTAGAATTGTAAAGCAAACAAAACGAAATAGAAAAGTTGATTACATTGGTTTGATGGAAACAATGGTAGTTTTGATGAACATAATATAAATTTCAGTGATCCGAACTCGCATTGCACAACCCTGACAGATTACATAATCAACATTTCAATTCTGAATATGTCCCGAAACATAATAGCAAAGAACGACAATTCAGAATTCGCAGTAGGACTAGAAAATGGTTGACAAATCGAAATTTGGCATTGGCTATTCACAAGGTTGCCAGAACTGATTCGACGTGGGCAAACTTTCGCGAATTGCGGAATCAAGTCACAAATCTCATCCGAGAGGACAAAAATATCACCAGCTTCAGCTGGTGGTAAGAATGCAGCGAAATCCCAAACTGCTTTATCGAACTGTTAACAACGCTACGAAGCTGAAACCCGGGGTATTTTTTTGATCATAATAGTTGTACAGCTACGAGCTTTTTATACCATAAATTCTTGAATCTAGTGTGTGTCACGTCTCGTGGGAATGACCAGGATCAGTGGTCGATTTTCCTACCAGCGTGTATCCTTATCAATCTGATACAGCTGAACACGGTCAAGGTCAGTTGACACGGCGGTCCACATGCGTAAAAGTACATAACTAAAGAGGTTAAGGTTAACCTATTTTTGAAGAAAAGCAACAATCTAATTAACTAGTAGGTATAAGGTGAATAATAACTATTTACCGTCGCAGCAGTGCCGAGCGCTAGATTATGGAGATTTCTACCCCATGCACCTTATTGACCGCCTCGGCAATTTCGACCGCCTTCGCATGTAGGCGTTCGCTATACGGTATTATACCGCATCTTAATATTTCCACATTGTCTAGATCGACGCTGTGGCCCGTATCTAAAACGTGCTCCGCCAAGGCTGAATCACGAATAAGGGATTGATAATCCCTCGCATCCCGGGGCTGTTTCCGGACACGCTTTAGGTGTTCTTCGATTCTAGTGTGAATTTCCCTGGAAGACTGCCTTATGTAAACACCCGAACACTGCTTACAGTTGATTCTGTAGATGCTGTTCGTGACGCTAGATAAAGGTGTCTTTTCATCGAGGTGCATCAGAACCGAACGGATAATTTTCCCTTCCTTATAAGTCACACGTATGGCCGCCTGGTTCAAGATTCTACGTATCGCTTCAGATGTACATTTTACGTAAGGTATACAAACTGTATCTCGCCAATCTCCGATTTTTATGACGAGCTTCTGTGTCAGAAGTGAAACGTTACCCAAAAACTACTCTAACCGATTCCACTCAAATTTCTCAGCATTATGAATACACGATCGGTCCCAAACATATTCCAATCGATTGCAGACCTATCTTACTTTACAAAACATTCCATACCCCGAACCATCCTAAACATATTCCGATCGATTGCTGAGCACTATGCTGGTCCTATTTGTGGTCTGTTACGATCACCTAAATGCTTTTAATTCAATTCAATTCAATTCATTTTAATGGTCTAAAAAGCACATAGCTTTACAAAAACCACAGAATAATATGCGAATAATATGCCTGCTGATTAGTTCAGGAATCATGTAAAAATACATGGAGCAGAAATTGTTTTCAACCGGTTTGATAGGGTAAATATGTATAATTTACTTGGATGCATGGGTTCAAAGCTTTATGATGCAGAATATATTGTTTCAATGTTTGGATTGGTCGACATGAATTTGTCCAAGTTCGATTTGAATATATCCAAGTTGGGTGAATGTGCAACGTTACGGGGTAGTATTCACTATTAGTTAATACTCTGATTAATAATTGTATATGTTCAGAAAATTGAACATTTTGCAACCCCGCAGGATTACGGCTTTTGAATACACCGGGACGACACGATAATATTTCGCGCATAGGCCTGACAACACTTTCAGTTAAATCATAATTCGTGTTTGATGAAAAGAAAGTTTGCGATGAATTGATTAGAGCATATTTTTGGTAGCATTTCGCTTCTGACACAGAAGTTTCGTGAAAATCTTTGGTGTCAGCACGAACAGGGTTCAGGTTTCAATTGCAATTACCTGATCAAACCTACATTACCTAAGGTAGACAGGCTAGATCAAGACAAATTTATCCACCCCTTACGTGTGGTAAACCCCGAATTGATTATTTTTATTGTGCAGGTGCTAATAACGTCCGCGTTCCCTATTACTCGCGTAATCCGTGTGCACCCACGGTAATCGTTGCAAGCTGCATCTTGTATAATCACTTAATTGCTTTGTCAGTGCATGTGTAAACAATGTCCGCTGAGCGATAAGGCTACTTGCTTTGACTGCGTATGCATTAGGCGTTATGCACGTTAATCATTATCCACTGCAGAACCGAACGCCAGATTGTTGAGATATCCGCCCCACCCACCTTGTTCAGCGCATTTGCCCCAGCCTTTATTTTAAGATTCAAGATTCAAGATTCAAGATTCAAGAATTTATGGTCTTTGCGTGAAGTCTTTCCCTATAAGGATTCCACAATGTCGACACTACCAGCACTTAGGCGTTGCCAAGGAAGCCACTCAATTCTGATACGACCTTGAAGTATCATACAAACCTGAGTGTACAAAAAAGTCAACGATGTAGCAATTTGTCTAAATTTGAGCCACTTGTTATTTACTGGGCAGCTATACAAACAAAATAGTATTCAAAGATGCGTCACCTATTTCCACGGTGCTAGCGCATATGTACATGGGGTATTTCGAAGAGCTAGCTTTGAAAAAAACGAAGCTTTAAAACCAAAGATATGGTGGCGCTATGTCGAAGATACATCCATCATCATAAAGCGCAACAGACTCGAAGCGTTTCATAGTTATCTCAATAATTTGGATCAAAAATATTGGTTACAAAATAAACTGAGTCTATGAAAGGGAGACTTTCATTCTCGGAAGGTCTCGCACAGAAAGACAACGGCAAGCTAAGAACGACAGTATATCGTACGTCAATCAACACAGATGCGGGTTTGAGGTACATATGAGATACCATTGGTTTAACGAAGCTCCTGTGTCAGTAGGCTAACGTTAACAAAAACTGCTCTAACTGATTCATAACAAACTTTCTTTCCATGATTAAGGATTCCTAATCGGTCTCAATTATATTCAACTACCGTCATAATCTTTTTTTCTCGGGAACAGCAATTGGTGCAGTTTAATTAACGCGCCACGATGCTTGTTTCAGCTATTTCTTATTTACGATAACTTATCTCTTTATAAATGCATTTTGGCAATTTTTTTATCACAATCTTCTAATCAATGTTGAATGCATTGTCAACCGCGTTCAGCGCATCCAGATGGATTTGAACGCTTCCGAGCCCGGCTATCGATTGATTGATTTCCGTCACGCGTTTATCGACCACCGCATTATCGATTTGCAGCGGACATGAGAGTATTGAGTAATCATCACAGAGCAAACTTATTTTTCGTTCAATACAATATCATGCTCATTGTGTGAGTCGGGGAGTAGAGACCAACTGCTCAGTTGGGTTCAGACACAAATGGATTGAACGGTTCGCGCTGACGGATGCTTGGGATATCGGTGAGTTCTGTTTTTCGTAAAATTGAATCTCAGTAGCTTGTGAACAAAATATTTAAGCAGACTAATGTTAGATAAAAATAAAAAGATTTCACTCCGGCGGATCGCAGTATGGATCACAAAAGATAAATCAATGGAAGCTATTACGAAGACATAATTCGACAGATACATTTTTCAAGGTGTCAATGGAAACACGTTATTTCATTTTCATATATTATAGACATTCGATGGATTGTGCATGTGAGACAGGAGAACGTTTAAATTCATCGTATAAGTGAACATCGAATTCACGAAAATTTCAGCGACAGTACAATGACGCGATCTGCTTGAGGATGATAGATCGAGGTGAGTAATTGCTCAAAATTATTTTGATGCAATTATTGCGTGCCACGATTTACTTTTCAATCATTATGTGAATTATCCAGCGTGTATGATATTTATATGATCTAAGGAGAGATAGCAATAGCGGTGCGTTCGAATCGAACTGCCACGCATTTAGATGTTGCGTGTGTGCTTTGTTTGGAATCAGACAATAACGAATACTTCGCTTTGGGATTTAAAGCGAAGCGAAGCTGCGAAGCGAACCGAATATTCGCTTCGCTTCGCCATTGCGAAGTGCACTTCGGATATTCGCTTTGATACTATTCGCCATTGCAAATGGCAGTTAGGGCACTTCGAAAATTCGCTTCGCACTTCGCTTCGCTTCAAAAAGTGACATTCGTTATTGTCTGTTTGGAATTCCCTACCTGCCGATTTGGTAAGCTCAAACAGTTTATCTATATTCAAATCGATACTTGACGACTATATGAGAGCTAATCCAAATTTTGACACCAACTATTAATAAACTATCATCGTCGCATTGATTGTGATTTAATTTATACATACATACATATATATATATACATTTGTACCTATAGTTCCACTCTATGGTTATTGTAAAGTTAATTGCTTTTTCAACCATAAATCTTGAGTCTTGTAGTCATAGATACGACGAGTTGAGTATACATTATATAATAACGTACATTTAATTAGCCAATGTGTTGTGATGAATGCGGAGACACTCGTTGCGTTCTATCAATCAATGTGTTGCTCATAAACCGATAATCAGGAAAACAGAAAAGGCCGGAATGGAACGTTGAGCAGAAGTCCGTGCTTCAACGTTATTTCACCGAGGACATGGTTTGTATTTATATAGAAAAAACATAGCGAACGTGTGGAGGTACAGAATAATCATGGAAAATGGTCTAGTGAGATCGATGGAAGCTTGTTGTCATGAGCAAGTCAGACAATATGTATGTAGCGGAAAGGGAGGTTTGTTGCTGGGGTATACGTAACTTACCGATAAAGTTTCGTACGATCGTTTATTCTGTTGTAATTGCAATGTTTTAGCTGGTCTTAGTAAACGTTGGGATCTTTTGGGACTTCGGCGCTGCTCCACATGTGCTGATTGTGTAGTGGAACAAAAATAAGACTGCCCTACACAAAATAGAAACCAAAATGGAATGAACTCTCTAAAAGACCAAACGAGCAAATGTCCAACTAAAGATCCAGTGAACTCAAACGATAGCGAGATAATCCACAGGGGAAAATCCAAGAGATGGAAACAAAGGTAGAGAATGCGCGAAAATGTAGCAGGATCCGTTAATCACAATTCCCGCACGAAGTAGCGCACACAAACTTCGCAACCACAAAAAAGACGAAGTCCGAGAGTTCGAAAACCGCCGAACATTAATTCGATTGATGCATGCAAGGCCAATAGACGAATAACCAAGAAAGGCATAAAACCTTAATGTAAAAAACACGGAGATACAAAGTGAAAGTAGTTCACTACAATAATTTCCAAACAGAGCGTTAGTTTGGCTTAGAGAAAGGATAACATACGCTCGAAATGTCAATGAGGTCACATAGTCAGATAGACGTTGGGGACAATGTATATGTCTACCGGTGCGAGTTTTAACGGGGCTGGAAGGGACTGGAGGATTTGGATGAACGAGGGAGGTGGTAGGCATAGAAGGTAATGACTGGCAAGGCACAAAGAGTTCACCGGGAAGACACAAGGTAGTGCCACAAACTAACTCAGCGGCTGAGCATTGAATGTCTTCTGTAATATTTGATTGAATTCCAAGAATAACAAGTGGTAAATTCTCAGTGCATCTATTGGGATCGGACTGACCAGCAAAAGCGGTTTTGACATGCCGGCGGGGCGCCATAAACAAATCCATTCGCGTTGGGATGGTAGGCGGTGGTTCGGATGTGCTGACAGCCAAGGTGTAGAGTCAAATCTCGGAACAATATCGATTGAAAGTGAGCGCCAGGATCGCTTGCGTTGATGAATGGTGTGCCAAAATAAGCAATCCAGTGTTCGCAAAAGACGCGTGCTACAGACTCAGAACGTGGTCTTTGATCGAAAAAGCAGTCGGCCATCTTGTGAAGCGATAGTTCGCCGTTAGGATGAATGAATATCCGTTCGATGATGGCATTAACCGAAAAGGTTAAGATGCGCATGAGAGAATTGACCGTTTGAATGCCCAAAGTGAATGTTAGGAATGATCGTACGTCGTGATATTTTGTTCTTTCGACGGTTGGGCCAACGCACATGTTTATCGGTTTGAGCTTCAACGGGCCTGGAAGGCACTGGGATGAACGACGGAGGTGATAGACACATAAGGATTACACGGCGGTTGTGATTGAGGGGAAAGCATCGTCAATGGATTTGGTAGCTTAAGCTCAATGAAAGCTGGTTTCAGACTATCAATAGAAACCGTGAGGCATCAACCATTCATATTCAAAATAAAGTACTTGCGTTTACTCTTAGTAGCCCTGCGTGGTCTATGATAGGATAGTTGAAGTGGTTTACATAGGGACACACGTCGTATAAAAACAAAATCGCACGTAACGCGATGAGGTGATTTCTGTTGGGGGACATGACGCTGTCGTGGAGTCGTATAATCCAATTTCGGCACAAACGATCGCAAACGAGTTACGTTATCTGACCTAGAAGTTAATGAATGGCATGGCACAACGAGTTCACCGAGGAGACACAAGGTATTGCCACAAACTAACTCTTCGGCTGAGCATTGCACATCTTCTTCGATGGTAGAACGAATTCCAACAAGAGGAATTCATAAATTCTCAGTGCAACTATTAGGATCGGACTGACCAGCAAAAGCGGCTTTGACATGCCGGTGGGGGGCCATCAACCAATCCATTCAAGTTGGGATAGTAGACGGTGTTCCGGATGTGCTGACAGCCAAGTTGTAGAGTCAAATCTCTGAACATTGCTGATTAATAACGAGCGCCATGGTCGGTTGCGATGATAAATGCTGTGCCAAAATAGGTAATCCAGTGTTCGACGAAGACACGTGCTAAAGACTAAGAACGTGGTCTTTGATGGGAAAAGCAGTCGGCCATCTTGCAAAGCGACAGATCGCCGTTAGGAAGAATGAAGATTCGTTCGTTGATATCATTGACCGAAGAGGTCAAGATGAATTGACCGTGTGAATGCACAAAGTGGATGTTAGGTGTGATCGTACGTCGTGATATTTTGTTCTTTCGACGGTTGGGCCAACGCACATGTTTATCGGTTTGAGTTTCAACGGGCCTGGAAGCCACTGGGATGAACGAGGGAGGTGGTAGACACATGAGTATTACACGGCGCAATTAACCTCCTGAATGATAAATGTCCAGGTGAATCTGCGTCATACTTTTAAATTGAGAGTTAGAAGGCGTTCGCCGTAAGTATTTATACAAGTGCCATTTTCCGACTTAAGATTGTAGGTCGACGGTTTTGAGGAAATGGATGCTCCAGGTATGAAGCTAACTTCAGCGCCTGAATGGACTAAAAAATTTAGAACAGTCGATTTGATTGCATCATAGGTGGGCGACTTGGATTTGGTGGGACGGGCATGGTATTCGACATTGCTGGCTGACTATGTTGTAGGCTAGAATCCTTGCATGTCCTGGATCTTGGCGTGTTCTCATTGGTCCATAGACACCATCCAATCGAATGTGCTCTTTGATATATTTAAGGGTCGAATACCACGCTTCGATTAATTCTCGAACGTGACGAGTACTGCTTTTGGTGATGATTTACATACTATTCCAATTGAATTCGAGTACTTCACGATCCATGTGTACCGATGTTACTGATTTGTGGTGATGTCGTCGTGTAGCCAGTTTGTGTTCATGTACCTTGTTTCTAACCTAATCCCGATGTGTCCAATATAACATTTCTCACGATCAGAACACGGGATTCTGTTCACGACGTTATTTCTCTCCTCATCAGCAAACATGCCCTCGACCTTGACTAGTTGGCTTCTCAGTGCTGAAGCCGGCTTGTCTCTTAACACTAGTTTCGAACGGCCGTAGTATTCTTGCGGCAGTGTTAACCTTGCTGTGTTCGTGCTGTTCACACGCAATTGGGTTGTCGAGTCCATGTTGCGAATTCTGAAGTCCTTTTGGTTTCCATTCTTCCAAGAGTGTTTGAATGAATGTTTCTCCTCTTCTTCCCAGAGATCGTCGGTAGTGCAGTGTTTTTTGCGCGGTTGAATTGTGTTCAATCGCAGCTCCGATTGTGGGTGGCCAGGTGCTTGCTGTTAACGTTCCACATTTGATCCTTGTGTGTTCGTTCCTTTTATACACTAGTTTCTAGGTTTCCTTTTCTGTTCTTCACACGTTCACTTACAGAAATGGTAGACAGTTTTTCCGAATCTGTCTACTTCGTAAATTGAATTTCAATGAAGAAGCAATTCAGTAGATGGGGCGCATTTCCAAGTTTTCTTTCTTTAGAATCACGAACGTAACATGGACGTATCGGATCCAGATTTTGGGTTGGATCAGCGGTAATGTGATACGTTCAAGACATGCATTACGGCTCCGGCTAGCAACCCAGATATTTGAGATCCCATTTGAGATCCTTTCATTTGTTTATACAAACCATTACTGAATTTCAAATTCGTCTGCTAACACGATTATATTAACTGTAGTATACTCTTTTTGCTATGTCGGTTTCCTTTGTACTCCGTTCCGCGTTCGTCCAGCAGTTTCGATTTGGTTTGCAGCGCTAAGCTAGTGCCGATAGATGTAAATAGCGCTGTCACGTCAAAAGAAACCACGATTTCTGCATCTTCCATATTCACGTCCTTTATCGTCTGCCGAAATTCAGTTACGGAATAATCTGATCCTTGATCACTAATTTCACCGCGAAAGAAATTCTTCTCGACTTCATCGACATTTTAGTATTTGTCAATCATCTTGTGCGCGTTCGCGGTAAGATTCCGTAACTGAATTTCGGCAGACGATAAAGGACGTGAATTTGGAAGATGAAGAAATCGTGGTTTCTTTTGACGTGACAGCGCAATTTACATCTATCGGCACTAACTAAGCGCTGCAAACCAAATCGAAACTGCTGGACGAACGCGGAACGGCGTACAATGGAAACCGACTGGCCAAAAACAGTATACTACAGTTATTATAATCGTGTTAGCAGACGAATTTGAAATTCAGTAATGGTTTGTATTAACAAATGAAAGGATCTCAAATGGGATCTTAAATATCCGGTTTACTAGCCGGAGCCGAAATGCATGTCTTGAACGTATCGCATTACCGCTGATCCAACCCAAAATCTGGATCCGATACGTCCATGTTACGTTCGTGATTCTAAAGAAAGAAAACTTGGAAAATGCGCACCATCTACTGAATTGCGTCTTCATTGGATTTCAATTTACGTAGTAGACAGAATTGGAAAAACTGTCTACAATTTCTGAAAGTGAACGTGCGAAGAACAGAAAAGGAAACCTAGAAACTAGTGTATAAAAGGAACGAACACACAAGGATCAAATGTGGAACGTTAACAGCAAGCACCTGGCCACCCCCATGCGAAGCTGCGATTGAACACAATTCAACCGCGCAAAAAACATTGCACTACCGACGATCTCTGGGAAGAAGAGGAGAAACATTCATTCAAACACTTTCGGAAGAATGGAAACCAAAAGGACTTCAGAATTCGCAACATGGACTCGACAACCCAATTGCGTGTGAACAGCACGAACACAGAAAGGTTAACACTGCCGCAAGAATACTACGGCCGTTCGAAATTAGTGTAGCAGACAAGCCGGCTTCAGCACTGAGAAGCCAACTAGTCAAGGTCGAGGGCATGTTTGCTAATGAGGAGAGAAATAACGTCGTGAACAGTATCCCGTGTTCCGATAGTGAAAAATGTTATATTGAACACATCGAGAGAAGGTTAGAAACAAGGATACATGAACACAAACTGGCTACACGACGACATCACCACAAATCAGTAACATCGGTACACATGGATCGTGAAGTACTCGAATTCAATTGGAATAGTATGTAAATCATCACCAAAAGCAGTACTCGTCACGTTCGAGAATTAATCGAAGCGTGGTATTCGACCCTTAAATATATCAAAGAGCACATTCGATCGGATGGTGTCTACTGACCAATGAGAACACGCCAAGATCCAGGACATGCAAGGATTCTAGCCTACAACATAGTCAGCCAGTAATGTCGAATACTATGCCCGGCCCACCAAACCCAAGTCGCCTGTTCTACGAGAGAGACAGATTGATTGGTGGCTGTAACAATGATGATAGTTAGAGTAGAATTTCAAATGAGATAACGGACCCTAATTTCATCACGTTTTTTAAGGGTAAGAGTGATAGATTTGTCTTCATTAGTTGCAAAATAATCTTTCTCCTTGATGCCTTCGGTAAATGTTATGCAACACTTTTGTATAACTACCAGAATTAGCTGATCGTGTTTACTTCGAATCCTATTGTGGGTTCCAAACGGGATGTCTACCGTTATACATGAATTACTTCACTGAGATATCGTTGAGAATGAACTCGCAATTTTAGCGTTTGCATGATTTATAAAAATGTTTAGACTACCTAACCAGGGGTGGGTTTTGCTCTCTTGAATTTGTAGGCTAACTCTCAATGTTTGCTCAAGCTCGTTCTCTTTCGAATCTGATATATCAGTCAATCGGATTTAAAGTTTACATTACTGAAGCTATCGAAATTTGACGGAATATTAACAAAAATGTGTTTTGCATTCATACTGTTCGGCATCTTCTTTGATCATTTTCTGAAGCTAGATTTAGGAAGAGATCACATGGTATTTAACCGACGAGGTCAAAATGCACATGAGAGAATTGACCGTTTGAATGCCCAAAGTGGATGTTAGGTGTGATCGTAGGTCGTGATATTTTGTTCTTTCGACGGTTGGGCCAACGCAGTTGTCTACCGTTTCGAGTTTAAACGGGACTGGAAGGGACTGAAGAATTGGGATGAACGAGGGAGGTGGTAGGCACATGAGGATCACACGGCAGTTGTGATTGAAGGGAAAGCAGTGTTAATGGATTTGGTGGCTTAAGCTCAACGAAAGCTGGTTTTAGACGATCAATAGAAACTGTGAGGTTTCGATCATTCATGTTCAAAATGACGTACTTGTGTTTACGCTTAGTAGCTCTGCGTGTTCTATGATAGGTTGGTTGAAGTGGTTTATATAGGGACAAACGTCGCACAAATAACTTCGCACGTATCGCGATGAGGTGATTTCTGTTGGTGGACATGGCGATGTCGAGGAGTCGTATAATCCAACTTTGACACAAACGATCGCAAGCGAGTTATGTAATTTGACATATAAGTCAATGACTGGCAAGGCACAACGAGTTCACCAGGGAGACACGAGGTAGTGCCACAAACTAACTTTGCGGCTGAGCAATGCATGTCTTCTTTCACGGTAGAACGAATTTCAAGAAGAGGAAATGATAAATTCTCAGTGCATCTATTAGGATCGGACTGACCAGCAAAAGCGGCTTTGACCTGCTGGTGGGGCGCCATCACCTAATCCATTCATGTTAGGATGGTAGGCGGTGGTTCGGATGGGCTGAGAGTTAAGGTGTATAGTCAAATCTCGGAACATTATCGATTGAAAGTGTGCGCCAGGGTCGGATGCGTTGATAAATGCGGTGCCAAAATAGGCAATCCAGTGTTCGACAAGGACGCGTGCTACAGACTCAGAACGTGTTCTTCGATCGGAAAAGCAATCGGCTATCTTGTAATGCGATCGATCGAAGTTTGAATGAAAGAATATCCGTTGGATGATATCATCAACATACAAGGTCAAGATGCTCATAAGAGAATTGACCGTTTGAATGCCCAAAGTGGATGTTGGGTGTGATCGTACGTCGTGATATTTTGTTCTTCCGACGGTTGGGTCAACGCACTTGTCTATCGGTTCGAGTTTGAACGGGACTGGAAGGGACTGAATGTTTAAGATGAACGAGGAAGGTGGTAGGCACATGAGGATTACCCGGCGGTTGTGATTGAGGGGAAAGCAGTGTCAATGGATTTGGTGGCTTAAGCTCAACGAAAGCTAGTTTTAGACATTCACGAGGAACCGCGAGGCGTCGACCATTCATATTCAAAATGACGTACTTGTGTTTACGCTTAATAGCTCTGCGTGGTCTATGATAGGATAGTTGAAGTGGTTTACATAGGGACACACGTCGTATAAAAACAAAATCGCACGTATCGCGATGAGGTGATTTCTGTTGGAGGACATGACGCTGTCGTGGAGTCCTATAATCCAACTTCGAAACAAACGATCGCAAACGAGTTATGTTATCTGACATAGAAGGTAAAGACTGGCAAGGCACAACGAGTTCACCGAGGAGACACAAGGTCTTGCCACAAACTAACTCTGCGGCTGAGCATTGCACATCTTCTTTGATGGTAGAACGAATTCCAACAAGAGGAATTCATAAATTCTCAGTGCAACTATTAGGATCGGACTGACCAGCAAAAGCGGCTTTGACATGCCGGTGGGGGGCCATCAACCAATCCATTCAAGTTGGGATAGTAGACGGTGTTCCGGATGTGCTGACAGCCAAGTTGTAGAGTCAGATCTCTGAACATTGCTGATTAATAACGAGCGCCGTGGTCGGTTGCGATGATAAATGCTGTGCCAAAATAGGCAATCCAGTGTTCGACGAAGACACGTGCTAAAGACTAAGAACGTGGTCTTTGATGGGAAAAGCAGTCAGCCATCTTGCAAAGCGACAGATCGCCGTTAGGAAGAATGAAGATTCGTTCGTTGATATCATTGACCGAAGAGGTCAAGATGCACATGAGAGAATTGACCGTGTGAATGCACAAAGTGGATGTTAGGTGTGATCGTACGTCGTGATATTTTGTTCTTTCGACGGTTGGGCCAACGCACTTGTCTATCGGTTTGAGTTTCAACGGGCCTGGAAGGCACTGGGATGAACGAGGGAGGTGATAGACACATGGGGATTACACGGCGGTTGTGTTTGAGGGGAAAGCATCGTCAATGGATTTGGTAGCTTAAGCTCAACGAAAGCTGGTTTTAGACGATCATTAGAAACCGTGGGACATTCATATTCAAAATAAAGTACTTGTGTTTACGCTTAGTGGCTCTGCGTGGTCCACGATAGGATGGTTGAAGTGGTTTATATAGGGACACACGTCGCATAAAAACAAATCGCACTATCGCGATGAGGTGATTTCTGTTGGTGGACATGGCGATGTCGTGGAGTCGTATAATCCAACTTCGACACAAACGATCGCAAGCGAGTAATGTAATCTGACATAGAAGGTGATGACTGGCAAGGCACTACGAGTTCCCCGGGGAGACACAAGATAGTGTGACAAACTAATTCTGTGGCTGAACATTGCATGTCTTCTTTAATGGTAAAATGAATTCCAATAAGAACATGAGGTAAATCTCAGTATAACTATTAGGATCGGGCTGACAAGAGTACGTTTAATCGATTTGCTGCAGATTGAAGGATCGACACTAAGCGCGTTCCATTGTATTAATCCCACTTTGATGTTACCTTAAAAGGGAGAGATCGAATCGTGCGCCGGCGGACAAAACAGAAATGTCATGTCTTGATAAAGCATCGGCAACCATGTTTAACTCTACTTTGACTTAACCAATGTTAGTAGAGAATCGAGAACTTTAATCAATGTGTCATGCGGCGTATGATGATCGAGTTTAGAATGCAGAGCAAAAGTTAACTGTTTGTGATCCGTAAAAAATAATATAGTAATGACCTTCCAATAAGTGAATGAAATGCCATGTGGCTAAATACACGAAAGTAATTCATGGCCAAATGTGGTTTAGTGGGTTTGTTCCCGATTAATCTTCTGCGAAAAATGCCAATCGATGGTCTGTGTTCTGACGGTTTTGTTGTAAAACAGCTCTTACTGCCGAATCAGATGTATCGGTCGTTAATGATAAAGATAAAGTCAGTTCTGGATCAATGAAAGACATTTCAGTGGCAGTGCAAAGAACATTTTTTAGCCTACACTCACCTGCGGTCTTCTATGGATCCACATGTATTGGTGACGACTAGGAGATGGGGGAATGGTGAAAGATTACAAGCTCTAGATTATGCTCAAACTCGGCATTTACAATTTTGAGTAAACAAGGATGAAGTCGCCCAGGTCTAGAAGAGATAGGTGGTCCGCTTGTGACTATTTGGTCAATATGACCGTCTGTTTTGGGGGTTGCATAATGGATGGAAATACATTCAGTATAGAACTAAATGTCGAAGATTCCGTAATGAAACCCTTGATACCGGAGAAATGGCTTTGATAGTGATGCCTGACACATGCGAGGAGGTTGTCGTATCCACTAATCTCCGATGCTTTACTTCCACAGTTAGACCTAAGCGAGACAAAAAACTCGAGACCGATTACGGGGCAATTAACCTCCTGAATGATAAATGTCCAGGTGAATCTGCGTCACACTTTTAAATTGAGAGTTAGAAGGCGTTCGCCGTAAGTATTAATACAAGTGCCATTTTCAGACTTAAGATTGTAGGACGACGGTTTTGAGGAAATGGATGCTCTAGGTATGAAGCTAATTTCAGCGCCTGAATGGATTAAGAAATTTAGAACAGTCGATGTGATTGTATCATAGGTGGGCGACTTGGGTTCGGTGGGACGGGCATAGTATTCGACATTGCTGGCTGACTATGTTGTAGGCTAGAATCCTTGCATGTCCTGGATCTTGGCGTGTTCTCATTGGTCCGTAGACACCATCCAATCGAATGTGCTCTTTGATATATTGTAGGGTCGAATACCACGCTTCGAGCAATTCTCGAACGTGACGAGTACTGCTTTTGGTGATGATTTACATACTATTCCAATTGAATTCGAGTACTTCACGATCCATGTGTACCGATGTTACTGATTTGTGGTGATGTCGTCGTGTAGCCAGTTTGTGTTCATGTACCTTGTTTCTAACCTAATCCCGATGCGTCCAATATAACATTTCTCACGATCAGTACACGGGATTCTGTTCACGACGTTATTTCTCTCCTCATTAGCAAACATGCCCTTGACCTTGACTAGTTGGCTTCTCAGTGCTGAAGCTGGATTGTGTGCTACACTAATTCCGAGCGGCCGTAGTATTCTTGCGGCAGTGTTAAACTTTCTGTGTTCGTGCTGTTCACACGCAATTGGGTTGTCGAGTCCATGTTGCGAATTCTGAAGTCCTTTTGGTTTCCATTCTTCCGGAAGTGTTTGAATGAATGTTTCTCCTCTTCTTCCCAGAGATCGTCGGTAGTGCAGTGTTTTTTGCGCGGTTGAATTGTGTTCAATCGCAGCTCCGATTGTGGGTGGCCAGGTGCTTGCTTTTAAAGTTCCACATTTGATCCGTGTGTGTTCGTTCCTTTTATACACTAGTTTCTAGGTTTTCTTTTCTGTTCTTCACGCATTCACATACAGAAATGGTAGACAGTTTTTCCAATTCTGTCTACTTCGTAAATTGAATTCCAACGAAGACGCAATTCAGTAGATGGTGCGCATTTTCCAAGTTTTCTTTCTTTAGAATCGCGAACGTAACATGGACGTATCGGATCCAGATTTTGGGTTGGATCAGCGGTAATGCGATACGTTCAAGACATGCATTACGGCTCCGGCTAGTAAACCGGATATTTGAGATCCCATTTGAGATCCTTTCATTTGTTCATACAAACCATTACTGAATTTCAAATTCGTCTGCTAACACGATTATACTAACTGTAGTATACTGTTTTTGGCTAGTCGGTTTCCATTGTACGCTGTTCCGCGTTCGTCCAGCAGTTTCGATTTGGTTTGCAGCGCCAAGTTAGTGCCGATAGATGGTAATAGCGCTGTCACGTCGAAAGAAACCACGATTTCTTCATCTTCCAAATTCACGTCCTTTATCGTCTGCCGAAATTCAGTTACGGAATCTTACCGCGAACGCGCACAAGATGATTGACAAATACTCAAATGTCGATGAAGTCGAAAAGAATTTCTTTCGCGGTGAAATTAGTGATCAAGGATCAGATTATTCGGTAACTGAATTTCGGCAGACGATAAAGGACGTGAATTTGGAAGATGAAGAAATCGTGGTTTCTTTTGACGTGACAGCGCTATTTATATCTATCGGCACTAACTTAGCGCTGCAAACAAAATCGAAACTGCTGAACGAACGCGGAACGGCGTACAATGGAAACCGACTGGCCAAAAACAGTATACTACAGTTATTATAATCGTGTTAGCAGACGAATTTGAAATTCAGCAATGGTTTGTATAAACAAATGAAAGGATCTCAAATGGGATCTCAAATATCTGGGTTGCTAGCCGGAGCCGTAATGTATGTCTTGAACGTATCGCATTACCGCTGATCCAACCCAAAATCTGGATCCGATACGTCCATGTTACGTTCGTGATTCTAAAGAAAGAAAACTTGGAAAATGCTCACCATCTACTGAATTGCGTCTTCGTTGGAATTCAATTTACGAAGTAGACAGAATTAGAAAAACTGTCTACCATTTCTGTATGTGAATGCGTGAAGAACAGAAAAGAAAACCTAGAAACTAGTGTATAAAAGGAACGAACACACACGGATCAAATGTGGAACTTTAAAAGCAAGCACCTGGCCACCCACAAACGGAGCTGCGATTGAACACAATTCAACCGCGCAAAAAACACTGCACTACCGACGATCTCTGGGAAGAAGAGGAGAAACATTCATTCAAACACTTCCGGAAGAATGGAAACCAAAAGGACTTCAGAATTCGCAACATGGACTCGACAACCCAATTGCGTGTGAACAGCACGAACACAGAAAGGTTAACACTGCCGCAAGAATACTACGGCCGCTCGGAATTAGTGTAGCACACAATCCAGCTTCAGCACTGAGAAGCCAACTAGTCAAGGTCAAGGGTATGTTTGCTAATGAGAAGAGAAATAACGTCGTGAACAGAATCCCGTGTTCTGATCGTGAGAAATGTTATATTGGACACATCGGGATAAGGTTAGAAACAAGGTACATGAACACAAACTGGCTACACGACGACATCACCACAAATCAGTAACATCGGTACACATGGATCATGAAGGACACGAATTCAATTGGAATAGTATGTAAATCATCACCAAAGGCAGTACTCGTCACGTTCGAGAATTCCTCGAAGCCTGTTATTCGACCCTACAATATATCAAAGAGCACATTTGATTGGATGGTGTCTACGGACCAATAAAAACACGTCAAGATCCAGGACATGCAAGAATTCTAGCCTACAACAATGTCAGCCTGTAATGTCGAATACTATGCTCGGCCCACCAAACCCAAGTCGCTTGTTCTACGATACAGACAGATTGATTGGTGACTGTAACAATGATGATAGTTAGAGTAGAATTTCAAATGAGATAACGGACCCTAATTTCATCACGTTTTAAGGGTAAGAGTGATAGATTTGTCTTCATCAGTTGCAAAATAATCTTTTTTCTTGATGCCTTCGGTAATTGTCATGCAAAACGTTTGTATAACTACCAGAATTAGCTGATAGTGTTTACTCTGAATCCCATTGTGGGTTCCAAACGGGATGTCTACCATTATACATGAATTACTTCACTGAGATATCGTTGAGAATGAACTCGCAATTTTAGCGTTTGCATGATTTATAAAAATGTTTAAACTACCTAACCAAGAGTGGGTTTTGCTGTCTTGAATTTGTAGGCTAACTCTCAATGTTTGCTCAAGCTCGTTCTCTTTCGAATCTGATATATTAGTCAATCGGATTTAAAGTTTACATTACTGAAGCTTTAGAAATTTGACGGAATGTTAACAAAAATGTGTTTTGCATTCATACTGCTCAGCATCTTCTTTGATCATTTTCTGAAGCTAGTTTTAGGAAGAGATCACATGGTATTTAACCGACGAAGTCAAAATGCACATGAGAGAATTGACCGTTTGAATGCCCAAAGTGGATGTTAGGTGTGATCGTAGGTCGTGATATTTTGTTCTTTCGACGGTTGGGCCAAAGCACTTGTCTATCGGTTCGAGTTTGAACGGGACTGGAAGGCACTGAATGTTTAAGATGAACGAGGAAGGTGGTAGGCACATGAGGATTACACGGCGGTTGTGATTGAGGGGAAAGCAGTGTCAATGGATTTGGTGGCTTAAGCTCAACGAAAGCTGGTTTTAGACGTTAATTAGGAACCGTGAAGCATCGACCATTCATATTCGAAATAAAGTACTTGTGTTTACTCTTATTAGCTCTGCGTGGTCTATGATAGTTTGGTTGAAATGATTTTCATCAGGACACACGTCGCATAAAAAGAAAATCAAACGTATCGCGATGAGGTGATTTCTGTTGGTGGACATGACGCTGTCGTGGAGTCCTATAATATAACTTCGAAACAAACGATCGCAAGCGAGTTATGTAATCTGACATAGAAGGTAAAGACTGGCAAGGCACAACGAGTTCACCGAGGAGACACAAGGTAGTGCCACAAACTAACTCTGTGGCTGAGCATTGAATGCCTTCTAAGATGGTAGAACGAATTCCAAGAAGAGGATGTAATAAATTCTCAGTGCATCTTTTGGAATTGAGTTTAGCAGCTAAAGTGCATTCGACCTGCGGTGTGGCACGATCAACCAATTGATTCGCGCTGGGGTGGTAGACGGTCTTTTGGATTTGCTGACAGCCAAGTTGTAGAGTCAAATCTCGGAACATTGTCGATTGAAACCGAGGGCCCTGGTCGGTTGCAATGATAAATGGTGTGCTAAAATGGGAAATCTAGTGTTCGACGAAGACACGTGCTACACACTCGGAACGTGGTCTTTGATCGGAAAAGCAGTCGGCCATCTTGTAAAGCGACCGTTCGCCGTTAGGATGAATAAAAATTCGTTCGATGATGGCATTAAACGACGAGGTCAAGATGCACGATAATTCTCACACATGACTCGTTTGAACGTTAAGAGTTGCGTCATTTAAGTCTGCTGCATCTTCAAACTCGCGCGTTTCACCTTGAAACATTCAACAAAGCGTTCTTGCTTACATCATCAAAAATGTCATACAGATTATTGGCCCTGATTTGATGTTAATGTATAGTGCATTCCTAATGTATTATTGCACATTGAGTTAACTTGAAGACTTTATTTTTGTCTTAGTATTTGATTTTCTTTTATTATTTGTTATTATTATTATCACACAAGTCTTTACAGACGATGTGCCAACAAGTATACCATGAAGAAGTTACGTCTCTCTGCTTACACATGCCGTTTTTTTTATCTTTTTGTGTCTTCTTTGGAATAAGGGAGGGGAAAGGGTCACCGATAAACGGGAACACAAGCACGGCAGGATTCTCGCCACTGGTTCCTTTCTTTTGCCATCACTCTGAGTGTTATCAGCCACATATCTTCACGGTCCCTCGGACCCCACCTGGGTAAGCGCGATGTTCCCACGATGGCTAGTGGGTCTGTTAGACGCTTGAGTGTCTTCCGCCAGGTATTCCTCTGTCCGCCACGGCAACGTTTCCAATCAGGTCCAGTGAGAGCAAAGAGAGCTAGGCAAGGAAGGCGTCGCTCATCCATACGGAGAACGTCCCCCAGCCATCTCAGCTGGAACACATGGATATATGATCATAGAGTGGCACAGAGCGATCGCCGAGGACTGCCCTTCTGACGTCATCATGTTTGACTTTCTGTTGCCAGGTTAAACGAGCTATACTCCGCAGACAACGATGATCAAACGTCAATAATCGTTGAGTATCGGCTTGCCGCGGCGTTCACGTCTCGCAGCCATACATTAGAACTGCTCGTACAGTAGCCTATAGGATTCATTGTGCTGTTTGAAATGGATAGATTAGTTTGACAATCGTCAGATTACTGTTTTGTAAAACTGACCAAGATTATTTTCGAATTGCATGAGAATTCACGAAAAGCGATATTGTTCAGACATGACTCGTATACACGTTAGGAGTTGCGTCATTCCAGTATGCTGCATCTTCAAACTAGCGCGTTGCAGCTTGACACATTCAACGGTTAGTTCTTGCTTTCATTATCGAAAACGTCCATCGGTTTATTGGCATTGATTTGATGTTAAAGTATAGAGCATTTCTAATGTAATATTGCCCATTCATTTGCTATTAGGACTTTATTTTTATCTTAGTATTTGATATGATTTTAGCATTGATGATGCTAGTTTATATACATATACGTGTTTGATAATCATCTGAATACTTGTTTGTAACACTGGCTAAGATTGCTTCCGAATGGCAAGAGAATTCACGAATGGCGAAATTGTTGAGACATGACTCATTTAAACGATAAGAGTTGCTTAATTCCAGTCTGCTGCATCTTCAAACTCGCGAGTTTCTGCTTCACACACACAACGGTGAGTTCTCGCTCACATCATCAAAAACGCCAAACACTTTATTGGCATTGATTTGATGTTAAAGATTTTTGCATTCCTAATGTATTATTGCCCATTCAGTTAACATGAAGACTTTATATTTGTCTTAGTATTTGATATGATTTTAGCATTCATGGTGTTGTTTGAAATACATACATTTCTCTGATAACTGTCAGAATACCTCTTTGTAACAACTGACCAAGATTATTTTCGAATTGCATGAGAATACACGAATGGCGATGTCGCTTACACCGGACTCGTTTACACGTTGGGAGTTGCGTCATTCCAGTCTGCTGCATCTTCAAACTAGCGCGTTGCAGCTTGAAACATTCAACGGTGAGTTCTTGCTTACATTATCAAAAACGTCCATCGGTTCATTTGCATTGATTTGATGTTAAAGTATAGTGCATTTCTGATGTATTATTGCCCATTCATTTGCCATTAAGACTTTATTTTTGTCTTAGTATTTGTTATGATTTTAGCATTGATGATGCTGGTTCATATACATATACGTGTTTGATAATCATCTGAATAATTGTTTGTAACTCTGGCTAAGATTGCTTCCGAATGGCATGAGAATTCACGAATGGCGAAATTGTTGAGACATGACTCGTTTAAACGATGAGAGTTTCGTAATTCCAGTCTGCTGCATCTTCAAACTCACGAGTTTCTGCTTCACACATCCAACGGTGAGTTCTTGCTTACATCATCAAAAACGTCAAACACTATATTGGCATTGATTTGATGTTAAAGGTTTTGCATTCGTAATGTATTATTGCCCATTCAGTTAACATGAAGACTTTATATTTGTCTTAGTATTTGATATGATTTTAGCATTCATGGTGTTGTTTGAAATACATACATTTATCTGATAACTGTCAGAATACCTCTTTGTAACAACTGACCAAGATTATTTTCGAATTGCATGAGAATACACGAATGGCGATGTCGCTTACACCGGACTCGTTTACACGTTGGGAGTTGCGTCATTCCAGTCTGCTGCATCTTCAAACTAGCGCGTTGCAGATTGAAACATTCAACGGTGAGTTCTTGCTCACATTATCAAAAACGTCCATCGCTTTATTGGCATTGATTTGATGTCAAAGTATAGTGCATTTCTAATGTATTATTGCCCACTCATTTGCCATTAGGACTTTATTTTTGTCTTAGTATTTGATATGATTGTAGCATTGGTGATGCTGGTTTATATACATATACGTGTTTGATAATCATCTGAATACTTAATGCAAAGGAATTTGTGTGCAATCGGTTAGAGTAGTTTTTGTGTAACGTTTCACTTCTGACACAGAAGCTTCGTCAGACCAAGGGTGATAGTCAGGACAGGGAACATGATTAAGTAGCAGTCAACCCACCACCATTTATTTGACCTTGCCGCTAAACAGCCTATAGTACGCCTACAGTGTGTCACGTCCCGTGGGAATGACCAGGATCAGTGGCCGATTTTCCACACAGTGTGTATCCACGTCAATCTGATACAAGTGAACACGGTCAAGGTCAGTTGACACAGCGGCCCACATACGTAAAAGTACATAACTAACTGGGCTAAGGTTAAGCTGTTTGAAGAAAAACAAAAATCTAATTAACTAGTAGGTATAAGGTGAATAAAAATTATTTACTTTCGCATCAGTGCTGAGCGCCAGATTGTGGAGATTTCTGCCCCATCCACCTTATTGACCGCCAGTCGACCTGCCTTGGCAATTTCGACCGCCTCCGCATGTAGGCGTTCGCTATACGGTTTAATACCGCGTCTCAATATTGCCACATTGTCTAGATCAACACTGTGACCCGTATCTAAAACGTGCTCCGCCAAGGCGGAATCACGAATAAGGGATTGATATTCCCTCGCATCCCGGGGCTGTCTCCGGACACGCTTTCGGTGTTCTTCGATTCTAGTGTGAATTTCCCTGGAAGTCTGCCCTATGTAAACACCCGAACAGTCCTTACAGTTGATTCTGTAGATGCTGTTCGTAACGCTAGATAAAGGCGTCTTATCCTTGAGGTGCATCAGAACCGAGCGGATAGTTTTCCCTTTCTTATAAGTTACGCGTATGGCCGCCTGGTTCAAGATTCTACGTATCGCTTCAGATGTGCATTTTACATACGGTATGCAAACTGTATCCCGCCAATGTTTCTCCGATTTTTCGGATGGGTATTTTACCTTGATCAATTGGCGTTTTACAAAACCTTTAGGATAACCGTGGTCTGTGAGCCTTTGGCTCGCTTCACGGTGCGCCTGTTTTCGCTCCCTTTCGTCGCTGCACAGGTGTTCTATCTTATGGAAAATGGAACAAGCTATGGAACTGAAGACCTGTCTTGGATGAGCGGAAGTGTATCGTAGTACAGCATCTGTATCGATAGGTTTCCGATAGACAGAAGTTTTTATTTTCCCGTCTACTTTTTGTGCTAAACAGTCTAAAAATGGAAGAGTGCCTGTGCAGGATTCCACTTCCTTTGTGACAGTAATACATGGGTCTATTTCATTTAAATAATTAAAGAAGGCCTCTAACTGATCTCGCTTGATGATAACAAATGTGTCATCAACATAGCGCCACCATAATTTTGGCTTGAGCCCTTCATTATTAAGGGCTTTGTTCTCGAAATGCTCCATATACATGTTCGCAAGTACTGGAGATATGGGTGAACCCATTGCCAACCCTTCTTTTTGTCTATATAATTGCTCATTAAATACGAAGTGGTTCATGCTTAGGCAGATCGATACACCATTGACAACGAACAGGCAGACGCGGTAAGAAACTGTATCGCAGGTGTCATTAAAAACCAGGAACAAGGCGATGCAAACCTTGATTCACACGAAAGACAAGCACTTCTTACGCTGAAACAAGATACAAATATAGCCATTACTAAGGCTGACAAAGGTAAAGTAACAGTAATTTTGAACAAATGCGACTACTTAGACAAGGTTGGGGTACACTTATCCGAGGGCCCTTATGAACGGATAGATAATGGAAAAATGAAAAAGGTAATGAATAACTGCAAAACGGTCGTCTCTAGGTATTTGCGTGGCGTTAAGGAGAGTTTGGGAAAGGGATTGTGGTATAACCTGTATCCCAAGTCTACTCTAACTCCTAGGTTCTACGGCCTACCTAAAATACATAAAGAAGGCATTCCTGTAAGACCTATCGTCGACGGTATCGGATCACCTGCGCACGAGTTAGCTAGACATTTGGCTTATTTGTTGAAACCTTTAGTCGGCAATACAGCCTCGTTCATCAAGAACGCATATGACTTTGCAGCACGCTTAAAGTCGGTAACAATAGATGACGATGAAATAATGGTTAGCTTTGACGTGAGCGCTTTGTTCACCAACGTCGATACAACAAATGCGTTACAACTAGCTAGACGGGCTTTGGAAACTGATGCCAGTTTGTCAGATCGCACAAACTTGAGCGTCCAACAAATTATCAATGGTGTATCGATCTGCCTAAGCATGAACCACTTCGTATTTAATGAGCAATTATATAGACAAAAAGAAGGGTTGGCAATGGGTTCACCCATATCTCCAGTACTTGCGAACATGTATATGGAGCATTTCGAGAACAAAGCCCTTAATAATGAAGGGCTCAAGCCAAAATTATGGTGGCGCTATGTTGATGACACATTTGTTATCATCAAGCGAGATCAGTTAGAGGCCTTCTTTAATTATTTAAATGAAATAGACCCATGTATTACTGTCACAAAGGAAGTGGAATCCTGCACAGGCACTCTTCCATTTTTAGACTGTTTAGCACAAAAAGTAGACGGGAAAATAAAAACTTCTGTCTATCGGAAACCTATCGATACAGATGCTGTACTACGATACACTTCCGCTCATCCAAGACAGGTCTTCAGTTCCATAGCTTGTTCCATTTTCCATAAGATAGAACACCTGTGCAGCGACGAAAGGGAGCGAAAACAGGCGCACCGTGAAGCGAGCCAAAGGCTCACAGACCACGGTTATCCTAAAGGTTTTGTAAAACGCCAATTGATCAAGGTAAAATACCCATCCGAAAAATCGGAGAAACATTGGCGGGATACAGTTTGCATACCGTATGTAAAATGCACATCTGAAGCGATACGTAGAATCTTGAACCAGGCGGCCATACGCGTAACTTATAAGAAAGGGAAAACTATCCGCTCGGTTCTGATGCACCTCAAGGATAAGACGCCTTTATCTAGCGTTACGAACAGCATCTACAGAATCAACTGTAAGGACTGTTCGGGTGTTTACATAGGGCAGACTTCCAGGGAAATTCACACTAGAATCGAAGAACACCGAAAGCGTGTCCGGAGACAGCCCCGGGATGCGAGGGAATATCAATCCCTTATTCGTGATTCCGCCTTGGCGGAGCACGTTTTAGATACGGGCCACAGCGTCGATCTAGACAATGTGGCAATATTGAGACGCGGTATTAAACCGTATAGCGAACGCCTACATGCGGAGGCGGTCGAAATTGCCAAGGCAGGTCGACTGGCGGTCAATAAGGTGGATGGGGCAGAAATCTCCACAATCTGGCGCTCAGCACTGATGCGAAAGTAAATAATTTTTATTCACCTTATACCTACTAGTTAATTAGATTTTTGTTTTTCTTCAAACAGCTTAACCTTAGCCCCGTTAGTTATGTACTTTTACGTATGTGGGCCGCTGTGTCAACTGACCTTGACCGTGTTCACTTGTATCAGATTGACGTGGATACACACTGTGTGGAAAATCGGCCACTGATCCTGGTCATTCCCACGGGACGTGACACACTGTAGGCGTACTATAGGCTGTTTAGCGGCAAGGTCAAATAAATGGTGGTGGGTTGACTGCTACTTAATCATGTTCCCTGTCCTGACTATCACCCTTGGTCTGACGAAGCTTCTGTGTCAGAAGTGAAACGTTACCCAAAAACTACTCTAACCGATTGCACACAAATTCCTTTGCATTATGAATACACGATCGGTCCCAAACATATTCCAATCGACATCTGAATACTTGTTTGTAACACTGGCCAAGATTGCTTCCGAATGGCATGAGAATTCACGAATGGCGAAATTGTTGAGACATGACTCGTTTAAACGATGAGAGTTGCGTAATTCCAGTCTGCTGCATCTTCAAGCTCGCGAGTTTCTGCTTCACACATCCAACGGTGAGTTCTTGCTTACATCATCAATAACGTCAAACACTATATTGGCATTGATTTGATGTAAAAGGTTTTGCATTCCTAATGTATTATTGCCCATTCAGTTAACATGAAGACTTTATATTTGTCTTAGTATTTGATATGATTTTAGCATTCATGGTGTTGTTTGAAATACATACATTTCTTTGATAACTGTCAGAATACCTCTTTGTAACAACTGACCAAGATTATTTTCGAATTGCATGAGAATACACGAATGGCGATATCGCTCACACCGGACTCGTTTAAACGTTAGAAGTTGCGTCATTCCAGTCTGCTGCATCTTCAAACTAGCGCGTTACAGCTTGAAACATTCAACGGTGAGTTCTTGCTCACATTATCGAAAACGTCCATCGGTTTATTGGCATTGATTTGATGTTAAAGTATAGTGCATTTCTAATGTATTATTGCCCACTCATTTGCCATTAGGACTTCATTTTTGTCTTAGTATTCGATATGATTTTAGCATTGATGATGCTGGTTCATATACATATACGTGTTTGATAATCATCTGAATACTTGTTTGTAACACTGGCCAAGATTGCTTCCGAATGGCAAGAGAATTCACGAATGGCGAAATTGTTGAGACATGACTCGTTTAAACGATGAGAGTTGCGTAATTCCAGTCTGCTGCATCTTCAAACTCGCGAGTTTCTGCTTCACACATCCAACGGTGAGTTCTTGCTTACATCAGCAAAAACGTCAAAAACTATATTGGCATTGATTTGGTGTTGAAGTTTTTTGCATTTCTAATGTAATGTTGTCCATTCAGTTAACATGAAGACTTTATATTTGTCTTAGTATTTAATATAATTTTAGCATTCATGGTGTTGTTTGAAATACATACATTTTTTCTGATTACTGTCAGAATACCTCTTTGTAACAACTGACCAAGATTGTCTCCGAATTGCATGATAAGACACGAAAGGCGATGTCGCTTACACTGGACTCGTTTAAACGTTAGGAGTTGCGTCATTCCAGTCTGCTGCATCTTCAAACTAGCGCGTTGCAGCTTGAAACATTCAACGGTGAGTTCTTGCTCACATTATCAAAAACGTCCATCGGTTTATTGGCATTGATTTGATGTTAAAGTATAGTGCATTTCTAATGTATTATTGCCCGTTCATTTGCCATTAAAACTCTATTTTTGTCTTAGTATTTGATATGATTTTAGCATTGATGATGCCGGTTTATATACATATACGTGTTTGATAATCATCTGAATACTTGTTTGTAACACTGGCCAAGATTGCTTAAGAATGGCAAGAGAATTCACGAATGGCGAAATTGTTGAGACATGACTCGTTTAAACGAAAAGCGTTGCGTAATTCCAGTCTGCTGCATCTTCAAACTCGCGAATTTCTGCTCCACACATCCAACGGTGAGTTTTTGCTTACATCATCAAAAACGTCAAACACTATATTGGCATTGATTTGATGTTAAAGTTTTTTGCATTCCTAATGTATTATTGCCCATTCAGTTAACATGAAGACTTTATATTTGTCTTAGTATTTGATATGATTTTTGCATTCATGGTGTTGTTTGAAATACATACATTTCTTTGATAACTGTCAGAATACCTCTTTGTAACAACTGACCAAGATTATCTCCGAATTGCATGATAAGACACGAAAGGCGATGTCGCTTACACTGGACTCGTTTAAACGTTAGGAGTTGCGTCATTCCAGTCTGCTGCATCTTCAAACTAGCGCGTTGCAGCTTGAAACATTCAACAGTGAGTTCTTGCTTACATTATCAAAAACGTCCATCGGTTTATTGCCATTGATTTGATGTTAAAGTATAGTGCATATCTAATGTATTATTGCCCATTCATTTGCAATTAAGACTTTATTTTTGTCTTAGTATTTGATATGATTTTAGCATTGATGATGCCGGTTTATATACATATACGTGTTTGATAATCATCTGAATACTTGTTTGTAACACTGGCCAAGATTGCTTCCGAATTGCATGAGAATTCACGAATGGCAAAATTGTTGAGACATGACTCGTTTAAACGATGAGAGTTGCGTAATTCCAGTCTGCTGCATCTTCAAACTCACGAGTTTCTGCTTCACTCATCCAACGGTGAGTTCTTGCTTACATCATCAAAAACGTCAAACACTATATTGGCATTGATTTGATGTTAAAGGTTTCGCATTCCTAATGTATTATTGCCCATTCAGTTAACATGAAGACTTTATATGTGTCTTAGTATTTGATATGATTTTAGCATTCATGGTGTTGTTTGAAATACATACATTTCTCTGATAATCTGTCAGAATACCTCTTTGTAACAACTGACCAAGATGATTTCCGAATTGCATGAGAATACACGAATGGCGACATCGCTTACACCGGACTCGTTTAAACGTTAGCAGTTGCGTCATTCCAGTCTGCTGCATCTTCAAACTAGCGCGTTGCAGCTTGAAACATTCAACGGTGAGTTCTTGCTCACATTATCAAAAACGTCCATCGGTTTATTGGCATTGATTTGATGTTAAAGTATAGTGCATTTCTAATGTATTATTGCCCATTCATTTGCCATTAGGACTTTATTTTTGTCTTAGTATTTGATATGATTTTAGCATTGATGATGCTGGTTTACATACATATACGTGTTTGATAATCATCTGAATACTTGTTTGTAACACTGGCCAAGATTGCTTAAGAATGGCAAGAGAATTCACGAATGGCGAAATTGTTGAGGCATGATTCGTTAAAACGA
>JACCGJ010011095.1:0-26332 GCA_013407085.1 Atriophallophorus winterbourni | reverse complement strand
AAAAAACATAGAATAAATATTCATGTGGGAATAAAATTTTATGTAATGCTAATAAAGGCTATCATACCCTTCCAGGCGTATCGCACGACAGCGAAGAAACTGAGGATCGAGTTATATCCTTCACTTGAGCGATCAAGAACTCTTTCACCTGGCGCAAACGCTGATCACAGAATGCCTCTTCATAATCTTCATCACCTGGACAATTCTGATCTCTGACTAATGGGTTGCGAAGTAGTTTGCAGACACTATGAATGCATGCTCTAACAGATGCGGATGCCTCGTCCCAGTTCATTCGATCATCAGCTCCGCTGGTCACTAACATCGAGTCATCAGTCAGCCCAGAAAGGGCGTCCTGACACTGCTGGATGCATTCAACCAAATGGTCAATGCCACGTGCCCAAGGCTCGAGAGCTTTTTGTATCGGGTCGTCCGGAGACGTGGTTGAAAGTTTGCGGCGACAACTGAAAGACATGGCGACCTGAATGGTGATGACTAGAATCGGATACGATTTACCTGGGCTGCAGATAAGTTTGTTTCTTTTGCCAAGTGTGTCAAAGTAACAAAGGCGTCCCGATTCAGACCACGTTTGGGTCGATTGATTAGTCGTGAAAGACGAAGAGAATCTTTTAAATTGACTGCCAAACCAACGTAACTCAGTACGGTTTCTAAGATGGGGCATTTCTAGAGTTGAAAAGGCATAAGAACAAGCGTACCTTGAATCGAGGTATCAAATCAGGGGTACATTGCTTAAAGTGAAAAAATGCAACTTCATCGCAAGTTGCAAAATGAAACTTGATTCTTGGACATTTGTTCAATACCAATAGTTGCAAAACGGCATGCTGAAATGTAATAGTCACTCGACTCGTTACCTCAAACCAATCTAAAGACGTTGAATGGATCGAGTAGGACGTATCAAATACAATACGTTTCAGTTCGATGTTGTTCTTGAATTCGTTTACCAGGTGCTGCAGCATTGAAACACGATCGATTAAATTCCAATTGAGCAAACATTCTTCCACTTTGGCCACGAGAGGCTCTAACGATGCATCCAAATGTCGATGAAATAGGCGATAGAGGCCTATGGAAATCCAAGCCGTGCATGGATCGGTTGATAGAGTCTGTATAAGAATACACGGAGATGCAAATGATTGACCAACTGGCATTCACGCACGATAAATTTGAATAAGGTCAGCTCGTCACGTGGTGTAAGGATTGTCTCGGTAGAGTTTGACTCAAGGTCGAAACGCTGATGTAGCTCGTAGAGGAAATCTAGAAGACCACGCTCCGACGTATTTGTACTAGAGTGACACCCAAAATGTACCTCCATGACATAGAGTGATCACGTTTATTGCCCACCGCTAACGTGGCGTAATAAGCTGAAAGTCAGAAAAACTGGATAAAGCATATGCGTCTCCAAATTGGCAAAAGAACAGTTAATCCACAAGAATGTTCACGAATAGTAACAAAAATGGCGTGACCACATTTTCAGATGATTATAGGTAGCAGCTTAGAAACTTGAATGCGAAGACGCTCAGGTTAAAGCACAATGGTAAGAAATAGTTCACTGGTACATTTCATAAACAGAATTAAAATGGTGATACAGTGATTGATTAGAACGTGAATGGTACCGATCTTGTAGTCATAATGGAAAGAAATTTGTATGCAGCCGCTTAAAGCAGTTTTGGGTAACCTTTCGCTTTTGACATAGATTAAGGGTGATCGTCAGGACAGGGAATATGGCTAGCTAGTATTCCACTGACCACATCTAACTGACCTTAGTACGAAGCCTAGGGGGTCTCAAAACACGTAGGCAAGACGAAGATTAGTGGTCCATTTGAATAATACGGTGTGCATTCACATCAATATGATATAGATGAACGCGGTAAATAATGGTTGATACTGTGGCTCACAAGTGTATTACTAACGGAGTTAAGGTTAAACAATTTTTTGAAAAATCTAATTAGTCATTAAGTATAAGAGTGGTGCTGGGGACGCCACTTTGTACCCATATTCCCAAGAATCTTCCAGGAGGAGATAGTCGCACAAAAGTAAAGTATAGGATGCATATCGGCTTTCGCTTCAGTCTCTACACATGGAGTTTTCTTACCTAGTTTATAAGTGAGTTATTGAGATAGGGGAAAATACTGCGGGATGGCAAACGGTTGTCACGACAGAAGAGACACGATGAAGTCGGACGATGATGTCGATCATAACAGTCATAAACATTGAGTAAATAGTGTTCATGACTTTTGGAGTAAATTACGCACAGAAAGCCCAGGGCTAGATCGGGCACCCGGTCCTTGATTGCAGTTCATTGATAGCATCGTTTTAGGAATCGAATGAAACCATTTTGTTTTGGCCAACATGTTCGCCAGCTCTGATCATAGTACCCTGAGCACAAATAGCGAGAAACCGATTGCGAATCGAGCTTGCAAATGTAACTTATTCATTCGGACAAAGGATGGATTGAAGTCGATGGTGATGATTAGTTAATAATGATGCAGTTTCAACTGTGTAACGGTGTCATAGCTTTACCATTTACACACACCTATGTTGATTCGGTTACCACTTGCTCTGCGATGAAAACGATGACTGACTGCAAGAAACATGTATTTGCATCACACAACTCCATGACCCGGTTCGGCTGTTTGAACTCATCAAGTGGGGGCAGTAGGTTCGCGATCCACATGCCTTGACACAATGGATGAATGGTAAACGAGGTTTGAACATGTAATCCACTGTTGGATAAGGCTGACACTGCCAACCTGATCAATCACATGTGCCCACACAC
Source organism: Atriophallophorus winterbourni (assembly GCA_013407085.1). NCBI lineage: Eukaryota > Metazoa > Platyhelminthes > Trematoda > Plagiorchiida > Microphallidae > Atriophallophorus > Atriophallophorus winterbourni. The sequence continues at coordinate 23,541 of JACCGJ010011095.1, read as the reverse complement.
GCGTAAATGGCTTCAAACCATGAGCTGGAAATCAAAATTTGCATTTGCAAGCATTTCCACCACGTTCACACCCATGACTGGATTTGTGCTGTTTACTGATAATTCATTGCATTTTCACAGCGATTATCGCTACTATTAAGCTTGTATCAGCCGGGTAACTCTGACCGTATCCAAGCCCATGTGCGGCGCATTAGAATGAGCGGCACTCGAACCAGCGCTTGTTTCCAGCTTCCGCAAGCAAATACGTAATAAACTGCACGTATCATCAATGGGGTCACATTATTCGTGCATGAACTAGCTGTGTGTGTTTCAGAATGAGAGAAAATGAGAGCGATCACAACTAATACACTGACATCTGAGTTGTGCTTGCACATGACAAAACGAAAGAAGGATAATGCATTTTTAATATATAAAAAAGCTCAATCCAAAAACATTCAACGTCGGACTAATCTCAGATAAATTAGCACACATTGAACAGTACACGGAAGGATAAATTTGATAATTGTTCACAAGCTCTTTCCACACAAAACCAGCTTGATGCCAATGTGTTAAAGGGCTTTCAATAAACAGACGTTCTGGAAAGCAACATGGTATATGGGAAACTTTAGCTTGTTCAAGAGCACTAAATGTCCTATTAACAATTACTTATATGCCGAAAAACTGGACAACATACACGCAGCTTTGTTAGGAGGGCACCCTCCTAACGAATTAAACAAGCTGGATTACCTGATTGACCCTATGCTGCTGCTTATCTCGATCAAATGTGGATGAACTACGTGATCGTCTAAAGGAAGTTCTCAAACGCGTATACGAATATGGCATCCGTATATGGGCCGAAAAATGTGAATTTTTCATAGAATCTATACGAAATCTCGGATTTATGATTGATCGTTATGGTCGACGGCCGGACCCATCAAACATTGATGCAATTCGGAATATGCCGCCGCCACATGATATCCCAACATTGCGATCATTCCTTGGATTGGTCAGCCACTATGGTGAATTTATACCATCAATGCATGCGTTACGTGGCCCTCTCAATGACCTACTGAAGAAGAATGTTCCTTGGATATGGTTAGAAGAGATCCAGGAAGCTTTCGAGAAGATAAAATCGATGGTGACCTCAGACCTTCTACTGACACATTACGACCCAAAGCTGCCAATCGTTCTAGCCTCGGACGCTTAAAGCTACGGAATCGGTGCAGTTATCTCGCATGTCTTCAAGGATGGAACCGAAAAAGCTATTGCGCACGAAGCACGATCACTCACTACAGCTGAACGGAATTACAGCCAAATCGAGTAAGAGGCGCTTGCCATCATCTTCGCGGTCAAGAAATTTCATAAGAAGCTATATGGCCGGAAATTCACACAGCTGACGGACCATAAACCGTTACTTGCTATTTTGCATCAAAAAGGTCATTCCTGTCTACACAGCGAACAGGCTACAACGATCGTCAACCAACCTGCTGGGTTATAACTTCGACATAAAATACATCTCCACGGGGAAAATCGGACAAGCCGATGCACTAACAAGACTGATAACAGAGAGCACTATAGAAGAAGATACGGTGGCCCAAACAACTCTGGATGCTGATGTCAGCTGTTTGATTTCCACCACCACGATGAAGCTACCGGCAACAGTTGACCAAATTCGAGAGGCAACATTAGAAGACCCCGTACTCAAAAAAGTATTTGATCATCATAAACCCAGATATCCGGAAAAGGTGTAAGACCCAGAACTACAACAATTCCGACAGCGTCAGAATGTCCTTTCAATCGTGGATGAGTGTCTCATGTTTTCGGATAGAGTGGTAATTGAGGAAAAACTCCGTTCGGCAGTTCACAGACAATGCCAAAATGTCATTCCGGGATAAATCGTATGAAGGCGCTGTCCCACAACTTCGTGCATTGTCCTCTTATGGATTCACGCATTGAGAACCTGGTTCGCTCGTGTTCTAAATGTCAAACAGCATTGAAATCATAGGCGAAGTGTGAACCGTACTCATGGCTTACTCCAACTGAACACAACAACTCGGACAACAATTAGGAAGTTGCAAGAAACGTTCGCGCGATTTGGTTATCCAAAGAAATTGGTGACTGATAATGGAAACCAATTCACGTCCAGAGTTCGACTCATATTCCCGGCAACATGGAATGAAGCAGATCCGCACACCTCATTACCATCCATAATCGAACGGACAGGTGTAGAGGTCCGTGGACACTTTCAAGCGAGCAATTCTCACAGCAGTGGGCGAAGGGAGAATACGGAAGACGTTCTGCAGAATTTCTTGCTGGTCTACCGGATCACACCTAACCCCAACGTACCTGGAGCCAGATCACCTGCGGAAGTCATTATAAGACAAACACCCAAAACAATATTCAATCTCACGCGACCAGAGTATGGAATGGTATGACACCACAAGCCTGATCTATGCAAAGTGCCGCACAGGCTGAGACTGCACGTGGGCTAAGATACTGCCAGATTGTCCAGACCTAGACAGAGTGAAGAATGGCGATAAAAATCTCGAAATGCAAGCCCAATACAACAGATATCACAGTGTAAAACCCCGGAAATTCATGATCGGACAAACTGTCCTCGCCACGGATTACTGTGGTGATAAGATCAGATGGACCCCAGGAATCGTTAGATCATGGGTCACGTTCGTTACAACATAATGGTTGAAGAAAAATGGATACGACATGCTAACCAACTGAGGGCGTCAGATGTAAAATGGAATTCTCCAAGTATGCAGAAAAATCCAGTGGATATTCTGCTTGGTGAATTCAGCCAGAACAAGGAAAGCCAGCTGAAGTAGAGCTCCATCAAATTAATTCATCGGAATGCAGACCAAGAAGGTGGACCGATCGAAGACATATTCCAGTAATCCACATGCAAGTGGATCCCAAACTGAAGTATTACCACAACCAAGCTCAAACGGGAAGGTGTTAAGAGGGCACCCTCCAAACGAATTAAACAGGCCGGATTACCCGATTGATCAAATACAGAGAAATTGCTGTTCGGTGAGCCATGTTGTACCTTGACAACAAAGCTCTATCTTCAATAAATTTTAATTGTCTGACTCGCCCATGACAACCAACTTCCAGCGTTCCTATTATGCACTTTCTCACGATTATTTTGTACCTTCACACGTTCACTCCGTTGTCAATATAAATACAAACCATGTCCATGGTCAAACGCACTCACTGGGCGCTTGGACTCCCGATCAACGTTTCCATTCCGTTCTGTTCTATTTTCCTGACTGTTGGGTCAAGAACAACACAGATTGATAAAACGCAACGACTGTCTGTGCAGCAGCATCGACGATTCATCCACCATAACAAGCTTCGTATGAGGGTTATCTTTATTCAGGTTAATGTTTACATTAACGCATCTCAATCAATGCAACTCCACAATCACCAAGCAAACGGCACAATCCGAAGCGAATTTATAAACGCGGCAACAACTCAACCATCCAAGCCAGATTTCCCAATAGACAGCAGTTTTCCGTTATTCTCCATTTATAAACAAATCATTGTGTGGAATGCTCGATTCAGAGTTGTGCTGAGCGCTGACTAGACTGTGGTACCGTCGGGATGATAGAAATTATATAAAAGAAGCGAACGCACTGAGAAAAAAATACCGGTTTGCTCTTAGCAAGGAAGCAAAAGTATAAAAGCACGAACAGCTAGTCAAACAAAGTTTAAAGGAAAGGCTAAGTCACTGCTCTCAGTATTCATGAAAATAGAACGGACGGAGCTGGAGCCATTTGCTAAGAACAGCTCAGATGTTAATAAAAACCAACCAAGTCAGGAAACGTTGACAGGATGGACGAGATAGCAAGATATCGCGGCGGGTGCAATTTTCGAGGTATTTATGGGTCTAACGCCTTTATTGAAAAGTATGCCAAGTATGATGAATACAATTAGGTTAGCGATTGAAATAGTTAAGAACTATGCTTTCTGGCAATAGACTTGAAGCGCTTGTTATGCACAAATTACATAGCAGACACTAACAGTGCATGTAAACACCGAACGTGGGAGACAAAAGGATGTGCCACACAAACCAGTGACTCTTCGGTCAAACGTATCCAATGAGAATACAGTTGGGTCCCGTGAGCGACGGAACTGAGCGGTTATTACTGGATAAGACCGACACGGCCTACCACGTTCCATCAAGTGATAAGAAACCTGCGCATCGAATGTCACACTGTCAAGACTTCCCATCGCGGCACCAAACTTCGTTGTACGAATGTGATCAATTCTAATACGGTTTCGATTGTTAATCGTCTACGGCAGTGACGTACAAGTTAATCGTTGTTTACAAATAGCCGGTTTGATTGATGCAAACATAACATGTCAGATGTTAGAGTATGTCTGCTGACAGAGTGATGCTTTTGTTCACTTTCCAGTCACACTCGCTTAGCAGCTTAGCTCAGATTATGTCAGGTGAACGGGACGCAAAATTCTATGCTTGCCCGCAAAGATTCAATGTTAATTACAAACATGATACCTTTCACATACTCACGAAATGTGATTTTACTATTTTGATACGGCAAACACAAAGAACGAAACCGACAATAGGGGATAAGTAACGGGAACACAACAAAGTGTTGAACTACTAGTGATTTTTCTACTGAATGATATAAATATTACAGGAATACAGCAATTGACAGAGCTGCCCACACAGGTATTTTTATATCCAGCTACTTTCAAAAAACGGAGCGATTAAAAAACATTAGTTTGCTGTGATTCTCACACTTATACTCCACCACCGGTTTCAGTCTGTTAGTCCATGGAAAAGTGTTTTTAGAGTTTGACTTTGATAACCATCCTTTTAATCCACCATGAGCCCAATCTCGCAAGGGCAAAGAGAGCCACACCAGTAATGGAGTTTTGTGAAGGTTTTTGAGCAGGAAAAAGTTATTGGTCACTACATTTCAATGTTCAATTGTGCAATGCCAACATTCATGCGTCATGGTAAAAGAATACGAGAACTTGAAAACGTTTATTACATATGTACAAATATGCAGATGAGCTGAAAACGCAAGGTCAATAACGATCATGTTTAGACTTTTTCTTTTTGTGTTTTGAACGGTGATGTGTTCGTTCGTGGGAGCCTAGAGAAGCAAAATAAGCAAAAAATAAGACTTATAAGGAGAAATGACAAATATTACTATATTAAAATTAATGCATTTCTGCACGTACGTTGGAAATCATAAACCAAGCAAACTGATGGGGCCCTGAGATTCGTCCAATACTGAGCTTAAACGTAGGAAAGGTTAATAGTTGATCGCTCATACATTTCGGGGTGATCCAGGGTATACAAAGTTGAACTCAACCGTTCAATTAACACTGACCAACATGCTGTCGGATTATTACAATTGTCGCTAACAAATCAAGTGATATATAGACTTGCCAAATGCGAAAATATGTGCACGGTCAACACTGGCGGGAGCTAGATGAGACGAGAGAGAAACAGTTCTACATCGCAAGATGTGAACCCGACCGGCATATGGTTGTTCGTGGACTGCACCAGTCGCTCATAAATTTCGTTGCACAATCTAAGAGGCATAAAAGTTGCATTGCCACCAAACGGGCGCAATACTCAACAAAAAGCTGGAATCGAAAACCTCCGATTAATAGATAAACCATCAAGCCAACAAAACTTCATTTACGTGGGGTAGAGTTGGGTTAACCAAAGTGAAAAACACCCTTCGCTTTACAGTTAGTTGATATCTGTCTAGGCCTGGGCAAGCTGACAGTATCTCAGCCCACGTGCAGTCTCTGACTGTGCGGCACTTTGCCTGGATCAGGCTTGTGCTTTCATACACTTCACACAGTTAGTTGATGCTGTCATTCAGATCTTTGAGGGTCTCAAAAGCGTTAAACTAATAAGCAGTGTAAAACAGTAATATCTCATTTGGTACAACCCATGGCACAAATAGATCATATCACAAGCGTCCGCATATGTAGTAACAGATTTTCAGACAAGAAGGAAAACAACTTGACGAACGAGCATAAAAGTCAAGTACAATACATCGAAAATGGGGAATACCTCGAGAACGTTTACGATCCCCGTGCTTCCGGTGACGTCTAGAACCGGAGGATGACGATGACTTCGCATCATCAGACATGATCAAATCAAGCTCCGTTCCAGGAAGTGCGGGATACTTAGAACGAGGTGGTTCTAGCTCTTCAGAGCTGGAACGTGAACGATTCTTTCTAGGCGGGCTACGTTTAGGTCTTGAAGAACGTTTCCGCGACGAACTTCGACTGTGTCTTCTATGTGGATCTCTATGGTGTCCATGTGTTGAAGGAGGTGGGCGACGTCCGCCACTGTCTCGCTTTGACTCTCGGAGAGGTTGAGCATGTCCTTGTTGTTTATAGGTTTGCCACTGCTTCGCAACTGACTGACTGAAGTCCACATGTATCCTCCTATCATCAATAATAACTTTATCCATTTTGAAGAAGGCATTTTCACAATCCTTTTCTTCTTCAAACTCAATAAAAGCGTATTGCAATGATGCTCCAGTCAAACGATCACGTATAACTTCACACGAACGAATGGGACCGAAACGACTGAATATAATCTCTAAATCTTCCGAATTCGTTACTGGGTTTAGCCGGCACACGAAAAGAACATTTTCAGGTGGTTTGACATCCACATCCGGTAAGTCGCCTATCAAGGTGAGCAGCTGAGCATGAGTGCGGGCCTCCTGTTCTTCCTTCATCTCGTTTAACCGAGACGGTGAGAGACCTTCTGGTTCCTCGATTTCCTCATCTTCCTCAATACGTGGTGCACCGCTGTCTAAAAACGTCTATATAGAAAACAAGAATTTTTTTAAAAATAGGGCATAAAAATCAACGGCAAACCCTAATAGAGAAGAGCTATCAACAAAACTGTTTATATTAAACAAAGCATAAATCCTTGACGAGATGATAAAGTAGGACATGAAAAAATTTATGAAAGAGAAAAACAGGTAAAAATATATGATATCAGAAGCATGAATGAAGGAAAAGCCCAGCATATATATTGGTAATTTGGCATCATCATCATCATCAAAGACAGCAATACACCGGTAGCACGTACCGAATGCTTAACTGCCATACAACCATGAAAAAGTAAAATCCTAAAAGATGGGGAAGGGTGGGAATTGAATTGCTACGGCTTCTATAGAAGAGTAAGCACAAACAAACTGGGGAGAGGTGCCTACACCTCGAATGGAACATACATTCAAACACGTTTCGTGAACGAGTAGAGCGACATCAGCACGGCAGCTTCCTTGCGGCTTTGGCTGGGTGTATAATATGGCATGAAAGCACAATCATGAACCAGTCAGACTGCGCGTAGGCTAAGATACTGTCAAAATGACCAGGGTTAGACAAATATGAGAAAGAAAATAGAAATAGTAGCGTGTTTCAGCATGCAGTTCACTACCGGTGGCCAATCAAATTTAGCACGGTGTTGGCCGCACAGCACGATTACACATCCGTGTAATTTTTTGTCTGGCTGCAGACCCATGAAAACATTAGAATTCGCAGTTGCCGTTGCTCACCTTTTAATTTATGTATGTATGAAATCACAAAACTAGTCCACGCAAAGTGGCGCACAGCCATAGACAGCACGTGGGCTAAAATACTGTCGGGTTGCAAAGGTCAGACAGCTAAAAGAATGAATGTAGCGGTGGCAAAGAGATTCCAGGGCGTTTCTGCATTCAGCTCACTACCGATGGCAACCTGATTTAACACGGTGTTAGCTGCACTGTATGATTACACAACCGTACATGAAAAATAATGTGTAATTCGTGTGAATCTGCACTTGAAATTCGCAAACATTTAAGCACTTTTGTATATTCTTTATTGAATCACTGGGACTAACAGGAACAGCCAGTGCCTATATCCGATTCTGCTAGAGCAAAGTGGTAGAGGCGATAATTCCCCCGTTGGAAAGGATTTTAGTCAGTGACTGGCGGTACCCATTTTGCACATGGGTATGGTGTGTGATATAAAATCAAGCTGTGAAATGCAGCTTCACTCCTTCGTTGTTGCTGTCTCTCTACACGTATGCGCAATAATGCATACTTTGGGATACGCAGCTGATACCATGCTAAATTAATTTACCACCAGTAGTGAACCGCACGCGGAAACGAGCTAGGGTCTCACCGCATTTCGATTTCTTCTTTCTGTGCAGGCTTGAGCAACATGCCAGTATCTCAGCACACGTACATTCTATATCTGTGTGGCACTTCGCCTGGATCAGGCTTTTGCCTTCATACATACATGCACACACATACATACATTCATACATACGTATACAACTACTTTCACTGTAAGCTGGCAGTACATCGATCCAGTTGGTTTGGCGGATTAGTGTAATTGCACTAGGTAAATCCACAAGGTGCTGTATCTACTGTGACAACAGTAAAATTTAACTGAGAATTAGCCGTGTAAGGGATGGGGATGTGGGCATCACAGTATATTGAGACAGCTAGTTTTAATACGATACGAGCGGTTCAATATTCAAGAGCACACATAGACCTCGGTGATGAAAAGTTAGGGGAAAATAAATCAATTCACAATTAGATAAAATAGATTATGAACTCACATTGATAGGAACTCTGGAAGGTGATTCAGGAAATGCTAATCCCTTCGGGGTTGGGAACGGGTCATCCAAAATGATTGTATGGTGTATTCTGACGTTTCGGTATGGACGGTTCTCTTTGTCACAAAACACTTCATTGATTTTATCGAGAAATTCAAAACCTTCAGCAACCTGTGGCAAATGTTTATAGACTAGGTGAGTGATTTACCTGACCGAAGACAGTGTGTTTTTTATCCAAATATTCCAGGTGGTCAGCGAGCGTGATAAAAAATTGTGACCCATGTTGGCCGTAGCCATTATCGACCATTGAGACTAGACCGCGGCGTGAATGAGATATTTTAGGTTTTTTCTCAGCGTCAAAATAACGTGCTTGTTCACCATATAAATGTTCAAAGATGGACGAACCCCCACGCCCTGTGCCGGTGGGATCACCGGTTTGTGCGACTAAATTTTTCTGAACCGAGTGGAACAAACAAAAATTATAGAGCTTCATTTGACATAACTTGAGAAAATTCAGAGAGCACTTTGGTCGCTCGTCGATGTAAAGGTCAATTACCAAAGTGCCAAGCGACGTCTCCAGTAAAACGGACATCGAGAAGCTAAAAATTAGAAACACGTGTTTATGATACAAACAAACTATTATTTGACGCGTTGGGTTTCAAAGACCGTCAGTTAAAACTAATTCGGGTCAGCGAAACAAATGGAAAAAACGATAGACCACGTAGCGATCCATTATGACGTTCTTCTGCTATCCTACACAGACAACGGGTGCAAACAAAGGAGGCCGATGAAAATCTACTCGCATAGATAATAAAAAATCACAAATCAAGAAGCGTGGCACGCACGACAGCGTTGTACACTGGATCTTTGTTATTGAGCGAAACATCGCGTCATGGTGTCGTGACGTGTTCTTATGCTCTCATTGTAACTATTACGTGACTCATCCAATACATTCTATTTTTTATGCAACCTTCTGTGATAGAATTTTCTAGTTGATTAAGGTTTTACAATCAGACGTGGTCTTCAAACTGTGTGGTAGCTCATTCATTCATTCTGTCTTACAATGTAATCAACTAGAAAATTGAACGACTTCTTACTTTACTACTTTACTTTAGTGCGACTATCTCCTCCTAGAGGATGAGTCGGCTTCATTGACGTCACGGATTACAGCCACCCACGCTCGGCGGTTAGAAGCGAGATCCGCGCAGATTGTAAGCCAGGTCCGGTCCCACGTGCGCCATCCGTAAACCGATCGTAGACCAAGCAGCTCCACGTCCGATCACACGGTGGCGAGCCAAGTCTTCACTTGTCCTCCGCTACGACAACGCCATTCTGCGCAGGGTGTCGGCGATAGTGTCATCCTGGTTAGTTCAGCGTCCGAGCGTCTCAGGATGTGGCCAAACCATCTCAGTCGGTGTTGCCGCAATATCGAACTCAGGCGAGGGATATCAAAACAACGGTGGCGAACCTCGTCATTCGTTACTCGCTCATCCCATCGAACATTGAGGATGCGTCGGAGACACCAGTGGTCGAAAACCTCTAGTTTCCGCATATCCTCCACCCGCACAGGCCACGTCTCGCATCCATAAGTGAGAACTGGGCGAATCGCCGCTCTGTAAACGCGCAGCTTTGTACGTCGGCTGATTTCTCTACGGCTAAATAGAACCCAACGTAGTCGCGAAAACGCCGTGCGCGCGGCTTGTACATGGCTTGGCCTGACGGTAGCACGCACGAACCAAGGTAACGAAAAGTGTTCACCATCTCCAGGTTCTCGCCACCAATCTTGAGAGGCAGGTGAGGTCCAGTGGCGGTGGTAAAATACTTAGTTTTGCGCGTGTTGATTCGTAACCCCAGCATAGAAGAGACCGAATCAGTAGATAAGTGGTTAGACTGCGTTTGCGAACGAGCTTGTACCGGCTCGTTCCTCAGTAAGGAGCTTACTGAAAAGCGAATCTTGCTTATTTTGTGGCGTAGTGCCTTGAAGTCCTGAGAGGCGTTCTCTTGCCAACGAGTTTTTCTCGCACTGGCGGAGTACGTCTTTGATAACTACTACAGCAGATGACTTAAACATTTTATTTTGGCTAAGGTTTATCCCTTTTATGGGAGTTTTCAAGCCGGTCATGGGCGTTTTTGAACGCTTTCCACGAAAGTGTGGTTGAGGCCCCGTATCCTGGACAACTTTGAAACGCCCATTTATGTAGCGTTCAAGGTAAGCACTTTTTAAAAAAAGCGTGTCCCTGTCCAGCTGGTTTATAAATTCTACCAAAATCGGGCGAGCGCTACTTACAGTTGGGTTCCACCGGCATACACGATGGACCCTTTTACCTGGCAGTTAATTAGCCCTGCCATGCGCAAAACATCTTGAACCCTGGAACGATCCATTTGCCGCCGGGATTTGCTTGCGCGATTCAGTGGCTCTTTCCTATTTAGAATGAGCAGAGTTCGAGTTGGCCTCGTTTCCGACATTCTATTGGGTCCAGTAAGCTTACTAACTTGCTCGCCAGGGCATGTATTTGCCTTTCTAAAGCAACTTAGTCAGGTTGCTGCGATTTTACTGGACACTTATCTTTAGCGACGGCTTTCTTTAAGGGTTCTTTTTACCCCCCTATGGTGCTTTTTATCCCTACCGATGGTACTTCAGATAGGACCCGATTTTATTTCGTATCACTTCGGCGTATGACAGCGGAGGATTCGTACCTTCTGCTACAACGCTGTTGTTCATACTATGGGCAGAGGTCCTCAAAAAAGCTTCCCGTGCGTTTCGCTTACAGTCCCCACATACCCATTCCAGAAAGCTATTTCTACAATAAGTTGTTCAGATGGTGTTCGCCGAGCTTGTGGTTGTTGTTGTTCTTTCGACGTAACGGCGTTATTCACATCAATCGATCAAACACTCACAAAGCAAATCGTATCAGCGTTGCTCCACGAAAAAGGAACTGACCACAACGGAAATCGATTAACACGAGATAGTTTGATGGAATTGATCGAGCTGTGCCCTCAAACACACTTCAAGTTCAACGGTAAAATCTACGAGCAGATTCGAGGAACACCAATGGGATCACCGATTTCCAGCCTAATTGCCGAAGCAACGATGCAACGTTTGGAACGAATCGCTCTACGAATATTACGGCCTGGATCAGGCTTGTGCTCTCATACCATATACCATACGGCCAAAGTTATGGATCCGCTATGTGGACGACACATTTGTGATCATAAAAAGAACTCAACTGGATAGATCGCATCGACTACTCAATTGTGTATTCAGAGGAATGCAATTTGCCAGAGAAACTAAAGTTGACGGCTGCCTGGCATTTCTGGACGTTTAAGCGAGACGAACAAGCGAAGGAAATTTGGAAACCAGCGTCTACAGAAGAATACGCACACGGATCAAATATTGAACTTTCACAGCAAGCATCCAACCAGCTATAAACGCAGCTGCGTTAGAACCCTATTCAAAAGAGCAGTAACACCTTGCAGCACGTCGGAACTGAGAAGACAATAAGAAGAATACCTGTTCAAAGTGCTCCAGAAGAATGGATACCCAGGGAGCTTCGTACTACGCAATAAGTTTAACCGTACCCAGCAAAGAAACGATTATGGAAACAGAGTTAGACGTGCATGTGTATGAGCAGAATATATCAGAAATCGCAGCTTGGGTCCTTCGGCCATTTGGAATAGAGGTCGCGCACAAACCCATGTCAACTGTCATGTTGTATACGTAAACTTTGATCATAACTGTCACATGTCTCATCTATTGCACTCTTCTTTTGCAGCTTTGTATACTGGAATTTTCTAGTTGATTAAAGCCTTACAATCAGGCGTTGTCTTCTAACCGTGTGGCTGCTCATTCATTCTGTTCTACAACAATTTAATCAACTAGAAAATGGACCGTCTTCTTCGCCCTGAACGATTCGATACTGATCCGAATTCCTGCGATGCTACTGAATCTTGGGAACACTGGTTTTTAACGTTCACAAACTTCATCGACATAATTCAATCACTGAACCCTGATAAATTAAAAACTCTTATCCACTTCCTGTCTCCCTCCGTCTACAAACTCATTTCTGGATACACCGATTATGAAACCGCCATATCTGCTTTGCACTCATTATACGTTCAACCTAAGAATGAAATATTTTCACGCCATTTACTTGCTACTTGTAAACAATCCCACGCTGAAAATCTCGACCAGTTCATGCAGAAGCTCCGTAATTTGGCAAAGGATTGTAATTTTAAAGCTGTTAGCGCGGAGCAGAATCAAGAAGACGCTATTCGTGACGCTTTCATAAGCGGACTAATTTCCAGCTCTATTCGTCAAAGATTATTAGAACATAAATCACTTGATGTGAAATCCGCTTTCAATCAGGCGAAAGCACTTGATTTCGCTCAACAACAGGCGGTTTCATTTACCCAATCTGTTCCCAGTTCCTACGGTGCAGCCGTTGTTGAATCAACCCATTCTACCGTTGCTCGAAATCATGATAATCCAGAGGCAACTGTGGCGGCAGCTCGTACGAATTGTTTCTTTTGTGGATACGATCGTCATCCGCGCTATAAATGTCCTGCGAAAGATGCTCTATGTAAGTCTTGTGGAAAAAAGGACATTTCCACAAAGTATGCCGTTCGAGTGACAAATCGAAACATGCGTCTTTTGCTACTCCTTTTCTTTCTTCTGCCATAACTACAGCTGCAGCCCCAACCAGTCTTGCCAAAGCAGTTACTCAAATAATTGTCAATGGTGTACCTCTACAAGCTTTAGTCGATACCGGAAGCTCTGAAAACTTCGTTTCTGAAACAATCGTGCAACAAAATCGCTGGCCCGTCCTCGAATCTACTAATCAAATCATATTGGCTTCTACTTCCATGCTGAGCCAAACGAAAGGCCATTGCTTTGTGTCTCTCGTACATAAAAATGACGTCTACCAAAACATAAAACTATCTATTCTTCCAAATCTATGCGCCGATGTTTTGCTAGGACACGACTTTCTTCAACGCCATCGATCAGTCGAAATACCGTTTGAAGGAATGAAACCACCATTCTCTATCTGTAGTTTGTCGGTTGCCCTGATACCGCCAACATCACTTTTCACTCACTTACAACGAGATTGTCGTCCATATATCTACAAAGTCCAGAAGACATAGTCACGATGATGAACTCTTTATTCGTTCAGAAATCACGAAACTACTCAATGATGATATAATCGAACCCTCCCAATCACCTTGGCGAGCACAGGTTCTGGTGACAACGAATGAAAAACACAAAAAGCGGATGGTTGTTGACTACAGCCAGACAGTATTTTAGCCCATGTGCAGTCTCTGACTGTACGGCACTTTGCCTGGATCAGGCTTGTGCTTTCTTACTTTACAGCCAGACAATAAATCGGTATACTTTATTAGATGCGTACCATTTGCCGAGAATCAACGACTTGATTGAAAAAATTTCACAATTCGCGGTCTTCAGTGCACTTGATTTACAAAGTGCATATCACCAGGTTCCAATAAAGCGAAATGACCGACTCTATACGGCGTTTGAGGCTTGTGGCAATTTGTATCAATTCCGGCGTATCCCTTTCGGGGTAACCAACGGGGTTGCCTGTTTTCAACGTGCCATGGATGAATTAATTCGTGACGAATCTCTTCAAGGAACGTTCGTTTACGTTGATAACATTACTATATGTGGGCGAGACGAAAAGGAGCACGAAGTCAACCTCAACAAATTTCTACAAGTCGTTGAAAAATACGGTCTGACTCTAAATCGCACCAAATGTATTTTCTCGGTCAGGCAAATCAAGTTGTTGGGCTATGAAGTATCTGCTGGTAATGTCAAACCAGACCCAGATCGCTTCGAAGCTCTACTGAAACTTCCGCCGCCATGTGATCTGAAAGCACAACAGAGGATTATCGGAATGTTCGCATATTACTCACAGTGGTTTTCTAGATTTTCTGATAAGATACATCCACTAGTTCAGAACAAATCTTTTCCACTTTCAGGCGAAGCCTTAGCATCGTATGAAACCTTAAAGGCCGAACTGGTCCAAGCATCACTTTTCTCGATTGACTCCAACGTGCCCCTGGTAGTTGAAACCGATGCTCCCGACGTAGCAATCTCTGCTACACTCAATCAAAGCGGACGACCGGTTGCATTTTTCTCTCGAATTTTATCTCCCAGCGAACGCAATCATCCAGCTGTTGAGAAAGAAGCTTGCGCCATTGTCGAAGCGATACGTAAATGGAAACATTATCTTCTCGGTTATCATTTTAAACTGATTACTGATCAAAGATCAGTTGCTTTCATGTTCGATAATAAAGTGGCCAGCAGAATCAAAAATGATAAAATCCAGCGTTGGCGTATTGAACTTTCGCAATACTCGTATGACATAGTATACCGACCAGGTGCTGACAATATCGTGGCCGATACTTTATCTCGTGCTTTCTGTGCGAATGTTCACTCATTATCCGAATTAAAGACAATTCATTGCTCTTTGTGCCACCCCGGAATAACTCGAACATTCCATTTTATTCGTTCGAAAAATTTGCCTTTTTCTCTCGAGGATGTAAAAACAGTTATTCGACAGTGCGCTGTTTGCTCACAATTAAAACCCAAGTTTTTCCATCCATACAATGAACCTCTAATCAAAGCAACCCATCCATTCGAACGTTTGAGCATGGATTTTAAAGGACCGATCCCTTCTACAACCAAAAATCGTTATTTATTAACAATTGTTGATGAATTTTCTCGTTTTCCGTTCGCTTTTCCATGTCCCGATATCTCCAGCTCTACTGTTATTTCCCAACTAATTGAACTGTTTTCTGTATTCGGTATGCCATCTTATGTGCACTCTGATCGTGGTTCATCGTTCATGTCTACAGAACTCAAATCCTTTCTGCATTCTCGAGGCATAGCGACGAGTCGAACTACATCATACAACCCTCAGGGTAATGGGCAAGTGGAGCGCTTGAATAGTACCCTGTGGAAAACAACATCTTTGTGTTTGCGAGAAAGGAGCTTATCTGTAGAACATTGGGAATATGTGCTTCCTGATGCATTGCACGCAATCCGATCACTTCTATACACTGCCACCAATGAAACACCTCACGAGCGCATGTTTAAACACAATCGCAAGTCCCCTGTCGGCACTACTCTTCCTCATTGGCTCATGGAGCCTGGACCAATACTGTACCGAAGAAATACGAGTACATCAAAGTCTGAACCGATCGCAGAAGAAGTTGAACTGTTAGAAAGTAATCCCCAGTACGCCCACATTCGTTTGTCTGACGGTCGTGAGGAGACGGTGTCACTTCGTCATCTTAGTCCAATGAATGAGACATCTCACTCATTAGAAGTTACATCCCACAATCACACTACATCGAACGAACCGGTCGAGAATTCAGATGCGACACCGAGATGTAACGTGGATCAATTGATATCCCAGCAACAAAGAGTTAGACCATATAATCTTCGAACGCGAGAGGTTTGACGGCTGGGGAGAATGTCATGTTGTATACGTAAACTTTGATCATAACTGTCACATGTCTCATCTATTGCACTCTTCTTTTGCAGCTTTGTATACTGGAATTTTCTAGTTGATTAAAGCCTTACAATCAGGCGTTGTCTTCTAACCGAGTGGCTGCTCATTCATTCTGTTCTACAACATCAACATTGCGCAACCACTTCAACAACAAGAAAGACAAAGGTGCAAAAGAAGAACAATCGAATATTGTCTACAAGATTACGTGCAGAGATTGCGAGAAAAATTACATCGGAAAAACCAGCCGAAAGCAAAGCACAATAATACACGAACACTGGTTAGCTGTACGAAGGCACGACCCAATGTCACTGATTTCAATACATGTTGACCAATTTGGACACCAATTCGATTGGGACAATGCGCAGATTTTAGCCAAAGAAAAAAACCGACGAGCGCGAGAATTCATCGAAGCGTGGAACTCAACAACGACATCAATTAACCAGCACCTTCAATTGGCTACAACCTACAGACCAATGAAAACTCGATGGACAAGAATGCAACCAACGGGAGTGATGGCGAACAGACAGACGGACATAATAAAAACCAATGAATACTAAGTTTCGTAATGCTTGGAAAGAATGCCAGAGTATTTTGGATGAGCCTACCTCTGGCACACATCACTAAGCCATTAACCACTTTTTTCCACATTCGATTGAAATGCAGGGATATGGTGCTTTAGGCATAGTTTTTAATTTTTATAAATATATATATATATATATATATATATATATAATATAGATATATATCTATATATACTCTCAAATCTCAGTAATATGGCACCCATCGGGAAGGAGCAACAGTGGCATCGTAGCGAGAGTGGCATAGTAACGAGGGTTTGTAAAAACGGCTTTATTTTCTCAAGTCCATCATTTATTTGCTCAATCGATCAGTCCAAAGCTCTCAAAAATCGTCGGCTGACGCATCTTCTTTCGTCGGATCTCGTTCATCTCGTTGTCTAGCCGATCACACGCTTGCATCACACCGGGCTTCCCGCTTGTCTGCTGCATGAACTTTCGGACAGTGATCCAAGCACGCTGGGCTTCCTCGAACAGAACGATTTCCTCCTCGACAATCACTTCGTCTTCGCTTTCCACCAGCTCCTCATTGTACAGCATCTCCTCCGCAATCTCATCCAGCGTGAATGACCCGCCAGTCGCGAGGCGTTCGTCGGCTTCGAGAAAGTCAGGCAGCTCGATCTCCTCGTTATCGTGCATCTTTTCCTCCTCAGACAGAGCTTTCCAGATCTAGAGCAGCTCTGCATCCTGAGGCTCAGTTCGGATTTATTCTTCGATAAACTTGGCTTTCGCGAAACAGTTCCTGATTGTCGACTTGCTGACCTGCTTTCAAGCATACCGGGCGACGTGTAGAGCGTCGTGCAACGTGAACTTGAACTCCTTTCCGCGATCGTCCATGGTCTCTAGCCGGCGGCATAGCAGCAGCTCCTTGTAGTGGCGCTTGAAGTTCTCTATGATTCCCTGATCCATTGGTTGCGAATTGGCTGTCGTGTTGGGTGGGAAAAAGACCTGTTGGATGTTGTTCAGCTGGAGCTCGGGAGGGTGGCCAGAGAAGTTATCGATACAGACCAGAACTCTGCGTCCCTGCTGGCCGAGTCGTCCGTCTCACGCACGCAACATCTCCTCGAAAATGTCCGCGGTCATCCACGCCTTCAAGTTCCCCTTGTACGCGACCGGGATCTCCTTCTTCTTGAAGAAACGGGGTCTCTTGGAATTGCCGATCACCAAAAGGGGAACTTCTCGCTGCCGCTCATGTTTTCCCCAACCAGAAGAGTAATCCTTTGCTTGCTTTTCTTTTCTCCAGTACACCGCTCTCCCCTGAAAGCCATGGTCTTGTTCAGAAGCAGTTGCCAGAAGAGTCCAGTCTCGTCCAGGTCGAAGACATCATCTGCAAAGAACTGCCTGAGTAAGGGCCGGAGAACCTGCTGCTGCCAATCAATAAGGGATTGGGAATCCACGGCTTCAGCTTCGCCCTGCACTGTCTTGAACGTGACGCCATTGCGCTTCTTGAAGCTGTAAAACCAACCGTCGCTCGCCATGAAGTCTGGGATGTGCATCAGCTCGGCCGGTTTCATCGCCTTCTCCTTGATTAGATCGCCGCTGACAGGGAGATTCAGTCCCCTTGCTTGCTTCAGCCACATCAGCACTCCCTCCTCAAGCTTCGGGTCGTGAGGTTGCGTCAGCTTCATGCGCTTAGATGAAACTCCAGCTCTGATTGTAGCTTCAATTGCATCCTTCTTGCTGAGAATGCCCTTCACGGTGGTTCGCTTATCTTCCACGCCCCGTTTCTTGCTAATCTCCCTCGCCAACTTGGACTGATTCGGCTCCTTCTTCGCAGCATCGATGCTCTCGAGCTTCTCCTTCAGCGTAAAGTCGGTTCGCTTGCGTTTCTGAGCTGACATTATGGGCTGAAAAGATTGAAAATTAACGATGTCACTGTTGTGAGTGTCTGTTTGTGCACGCGCTTTCGTGGGTCTATCTATCGATACTTAAAGCAAGAGTAGGAAAGAGGCTTGTCGTTGTGCGTAAGGTGATTGGCTTGTTGTAGCTGGCGTCAGGGAGAACCAGTGCGTGTTTGACCCTGAAACCGGCTGACTTTTAAATAGTAGCATAGTAGCGAGAGTAGGGAGTGGCATAGTAAATTTATTTTGTATTGAATTTTGTCGGGACCGAGCAAAATTG
This sequence comes from Atriophallophorus winterbourni, assembly GCA_013407085.1. Lineage (NCBI taxonomy): Eukaryota > Metazoa > Platyhelminthes > Trematoda > Plagiorchiida > Microphallidae > Atriophallophorus > Atriophallophorus winterbourni. Next base: position 4,714 of record JACCGJ010011095.1, on the reverse strand, counting down.
GCACAATAGCGAGAGTGGCATAGCAACGAGGTGGCATAGTACGGAGATTTAAGTGTAAGGACAATAAATATATATGCACAAAATAAATTGAGACACTAGGACGATCGAGAGTTTTGTAGTTAGAAAAAAGTCGTGTATTGATTTATTGGTTAATACATTCCGCAACTTGGTTTACGCACTCTCAAGGTGACAGTATTTAAAAGTCATTATGGGCGAAGACTCAGTCAATTGATCAAGAACATTAATCAAATCTGTGATGTTTGAAAGGTCATTGTTAGGAATCAGACACAAATCAGCTAATTATTGACGTGAACTGTTCTTGGAATCGAGCAGAATGGACTTCAGAGCTAAATAAGAATATTTTATAGATTAGCATCTAGTTTGAGAAGATTTTTGTCACATTGCACTTAGTAGGTGAATATTATCAATTTACGCCGTGCAATGAATCTTTTACAACAGAGCGAAGAGTATTCCATGATAAGGGAATTCCTTTGGAACCCTCCAATGAATTTTGAAAGCTTACAAGGTGCAACCCATTCGGGGAGTTCTACATTTTATACGGGATTAAAGAAACTAAACGTGTTTCGGCAATCCAGGATGGTTATTCGGCCATATTGTAAACCTGGAGAGAGATTGAACCGCATATCAAAACCTAAGTTGTTTAGTCAACCTTCAGAATACGCGATCCAACATTGACCAAGTCACCCCCCCCGCGTTTCACACCCACTGATCGATTGACTCCCCTATCATCCCTGAGGTCAAACTTTCCAGCGCCAATCACGATCATCCATGAATTCAACTGTTACGGGCAGCATATCTGCGCTATATTTGACTGTGTAATGCGGTCATGCACCCACACGCGCGTACAGTGTATCGATTGAGACCCGCTTACAACTCTACTCTTATTGGTCCGTTAATATTGATCGCAAACTTGTTCAAATTATGTCACTTTGTTCAATAGAGTTCTGTTGTGCGCGTTGAGCCTTTTTTAAAATCCTATTCGGGTTATAACAACTGGCGACGACACAAGATTGGTCGACCACGTTTCGTATGCACATGGCAAGGAACAACAACTACATCTCATGACCACAACACTGCCATCTAAATGCCTCCACCCGTTGTCATGTTGATCTGATTTTTCGATCGATTTCGAACCAACCGGTTAAGTTCAAGCCATCATCACGTTGAGATTCTTCGACTGATACATACAACTTGCATATCGATCGATAGTAGCTTATCTTGTCTGTCGTTTAATATTTTGCTGACGTACTCTCACATGCACAATATGAGTGGAATGAATGTAAGCTACACAAAGCCGGTTATACTAAATATAACAAAGTCTGCTTTTTAAAATGTATACATCTTGTAAGATGTACATTGAATTTATTTTATTGACAACTAACTGTTCAAATCTGCTGGTATTTTTGTATATATTTACCATTTTTGTTTTACCGAAATACTTGAATTTATTCGTTCTTGAGCTTATTTTTGTGTATCTTTATTTGGCCGTTCGCGCGCTATTTGAAGTTGCGACCACTTCATTGGTCATTGTTGTTGTTGAATATTCTTGTTTTTGGATTCAGTACGAAGCGAAATAATTGAGGTTTGCTATTTTATTGTATAATTATTTTGCTTCAATAGTACCGTGCTCATCTCACGTATTGTCTTGTCAATATCTTGGTGGGTTTGGACGCGTCACTCAACCGTTGGATAGTCACATTGATGTTTATAACGTGACTGGAATCTTTGACATTGAACTCGATTTTCCCCGGACCGTTTTGTCGGTTACACAACTATCAAATGTTTAATCCATTTTTTTCTTTTTTAGATTTGCAATTATTTTCTGTCATTTTTCATTTCAAATTTTCGGATATTTTCGGATATTTTGAGATCCTTAAGAAAGTCCCAGTTACGTATTATCAATTAGTCAGACCGATAACGGTGCTATGATAACCAATGTTACTTACTCAGCAATTATCATGAAATTTGTCCAATTGTATAATAATCACCAATCTTCTAATACACTTTCAATGGATTTCAGAACACATTTACTCTCGAACATCTAAATGACACTGATGTCAGATGCAGTAAGCGTTAACCGAAATTTCAACTTGACAAATATTCAAATTGTGAGCTGATTAATGCTACTGATTATTAGTTAGTAGGCAAAAACATAAAATAATCAAAGCAAACAACAAGCCATAGCCAGGCGTTGTGATTTAATCGCTTTCAAAATACAAAGCTAATCACATTAATACTTCGAAGTCACTGTTAACTAGGGTTAATACGAAATCCGTGAGATGGGAGAAACACAATGTATTCCTCCTCCATAAGTTGCATCTTGATTGCTTGACCCAGTATTTGAACGAACCCTATTTAACCGTCGCTTTAAACTCTCACCTTGTTTGCACCATCTCCACTTTTTCGAAAGTCACTGAACCTAATATTTACTGTCTCCAGGTGATGATTACAAACAGATAGAAATTAGTTGTCGATGGTAGAATATCTATTTAGTATCGTCCTATTTCAGAATTTCTCAAACTGACCCTTACCGCTCCATGGGGTTGCCGAGGAAGTAAAAAAAAGCGGTAGGGTGGTATGCCATGAATGGAGGGGTGAGGTGCGTTGGACACAGATAATTATTTTGATTTTTAAACATGGTGTATCGTGTTGTTTGTGTTGCATAGTTGACTGGTAGAGTTATCAGGGTTAGAGTTGATGGGGCACTATCCAGCCCAGTAGAAGTTAAAAGTAGCAGACCTCAAGGCTCAATCTTGGGGCAAATACTCTTCCTAGTGTACGCGAACGATATAGCTGAAATAGTACGCAGCGAAATCATTTTATTTGCGTATGACCTCAAAGTCTAGACTAGCGTACGCTCCATAGAAGATTGTCAAATTCTACCACAAAATCTCGAAGCACTTCAGACGTCGTCCTTACGAAACTGCCTACCATTCAACATCCAAAAATGTCAAATGTTAAACGTCGGTAAATCATTCGAATGCACATACTCTCTGGGATCTCAGGAACTTTCATGGGTTACGAAAGAGAAACACATGGGTGTGTGGATTAGCAGTAACTTGAAGTCTTCACGGCAGTGTTCTGTGGTATACAAAAAGTACTGCCAAAGCTTAGCATTGCTCAGAAGGATCTTCGGCAGTTTCACAAGCAGACACTCCTACAGATAATTAACACCTAAATCCGGCCAACAATGGAGTACGCTGTTCAAGCATGGTCTCGATGGTTACAAAAGACCCTGACCTTGCTGCAACGCGCATACCACCGCGCTTTAAAACTGGTGATCGGACTCTACAAGGGGAGGGTTGCAACTCGGAACCTGTTTGATTTTTCGTACTGTCGTGCCAGGGATGACTTGATCCCGCTGTTTAACATTCTGCATACAGTGGATCACCCACTTGAATACCTGTTTCATCGGCAAGAAGCACGTGGTAGCAGATCTCAGGTTTATAAGTTAACTCTTCCACACTCTAGATCAAATTGACGAAGGTTCTTCTTTGTTTTACGTGGAACTCTCTGCCCCCACATATCATTTGTGCATCAATCCTGAACATGTTCTAGGCTGAACTTGACAAGTATGTGTTGACCAAATCCAACCTCGCATCTGAATACACAAGCTGACTTTCCATATGGATAAAACATTTGTGTTGTTTTTATGCATTCCCTATAATTTTAAGCTATGGTTACTATAAAGCATTTGCTTTTTGGACCATTAAAACTTTGAATTAATTTGAACTTTGATCTTTGAATTACTCAGACTGCCTCCCAGTTGAGAAATGTTGGCAGAAGTTGTCGGCAGGGTTTATTTTATTGGTCACTAATAAATTGAGATTAAATATGGAGATTCCAGTCTGGGAGCTGAATCCATTTACGTATGTTTGTGTGAGCGGTACTCATCTCGTGTTTCAAGGAAACATAATTACTGTGAAGAGCAGCTTTGAATTAAATCAATTTCTTCAAAAAATCGAACGTGGATTTTCGGTTGCAGAAAGAAACAACATAAATATATCCACATTTTTGGGAGATAATTCAAAATAACTTTTCTGCCACCGCATAATCCTACATTGCTGAACGCATGTTCAGCGCAGTTTTTAGACTCCTTACTAAGCAAAGAATTCGCTTGCAAATTAGGGGAAGATATAAGACTACTTCTAAACAGAGACGATCCTAGAGTTAGGGACTTGGTCCGCAACCACCAATATAATCCATTTTATTGTTGTTGGCCTCCTCCGGTCGATATCGACCTTGAATGTAGATCACAAGCGCAGCTTTTCGAATGAATGAAACAGTCCGATTAGAGAGTGACAATCTCTCCATCAGCGCTCACAGAGATAGGCGGTACAAGATAGATCTGCGTCAGTTGCACGCCGGCGGCGTGATCTACATTCAGCAGCCAAGAGCTGTATCTGCTTTTCTGCAGCTTGCAGACGACAATTAATACAGTGCCTTCAATGTGAGCAGTGAGGAGCAATTTCTTCCATACTCGTGCGGGTCAATGTCAACAGCTTTCATACCTCTTTTGCAAACGTATTTGTACCGCAAGTACGATCTGCCAAATGGTCGAATTCTTAATTGCAACTTACCATAGAGTAGATCTTTCGGAATACGACCATTTTTCAATCTGTAAACTTGGCCAAGCCACCGCACGCGGCGCTGTCGTAGTAGGGTGAACATGCTCTGTAGATCAGCTTTAAAA
>JACCGJ010011094.1:0-24455 GCA_013407085.1 Atriophallophorus winterbourni | reverse complement strand
CAATCGAATTGGTGTCCGAATTGATCAACGTGAATTGAAATCAGTGACCTTGGGTCGTGCCTTCGTACAGCTAACCGGTGTTCGTGTATTCTTGTGCTTAGCTTGCGGCCGGTTTGTCCGATGTAGTTTTTCTCGCAATCTTTGCACGTAATCTTGTAGACAATATTCGATTGTTCTTCTTTCGCAACTTTGTCTTTCATATTGTTGAAGTAGTTGCGTAATGTTGACACGGGTTTGTGCGCGACCTCTATTCCAAATGGCCGAAGGACCCGAGCTGCGATTTCTGATATGTTCTGCACATACGGAAGAGCGCGTCTGACTCTGTTTTCATCATCGTTTCTTTGTTGGGTACGGTTGAACTTGTTGCGTAGTACGAAGCTTCTTGGATATCCATTTCTCTGGAACACTTTGAACAAGTATTCTTCTTCTTTTCTTCTCAGTTCCGGCGTGCTGCAATGTGTTGCTGCTCTTTTGAATAGGGTTCTAACGCAGCTGTGTTTATGGCTGGTTGGATGTTTGCTGTGGAAGTTCAAGATTTGATCCGTGTGCGTATTCTTCCTGTAAACGCTGGTCTCCAAATTTCCTTCGCTTGTTCGTCTTACTTGAACGTCCAGGAATGCCAGGCAGCTGTCAACTTCAGTTTCTCGGGTAAATTGGATCCCCCTGAATACGCAGTTCAGTAGTCGATGCGATTCGTCCAGTTCCGTTCTTTTCATGATCACAAATGTGTCGTCCACATAGCGGATCCATAACTTTGCCCGTAATATTGGTAGAGCGATTCGTTCCAAACGTTGCAGGACTGCTTCGGCAATTAGGCTGAAAATCGGTGATCCCATTGGTGTTCCTCGAATATGCTCGTAGATTTTATCATTGAACTTTATGGCCTCTGACGTGCTGGTGAAGAGAATATCTTCCGTTATATTCCAGTGTATTCGAATAAGGAACCATTACTGTAACTGAATCGAAATTTATCTGCCAAAGATTTGTTCCTTGTGCGATTCAGTACCCTGCAAATAACGAAACTCCGGCTGGTGAACAAAATTTTGGTTCGATTCGTCGACAATTCTTCAAACGTATTGGATCACACAACGTAACCTATTCCCATGCTATTTACCACACCCTCTCTAATCCCCCACAATTTCTGAGATTTTCTTATCCCGATGAATTTCGGTTCCTTTTTCAATCTTTTCAACCAACCTTTCCGTAAAAACGTGAATTTATGCATAAATAATTTATTTATCAATTTTTTATGACAAATTCATTACAATCTGCACCACTTTTTCTATAATTACCTTCAATTTCTGTTCTCCATTTTTTTCTCTCATCCTTGCCATTCGTAAATCTTGACATAATTTACATTAAATTTTATTGTTATTGGACAATAAGAAATTTTCTTACCTACTGTATATTTATTTTCATTCTTGAACGGAAAAGGTTTTTAAAATTCCGCTCACTTCGGTCCCTTGCACTGTTCTATTTTCTTTTGCTGTTAATAAAATGATCATGTATTGCATGCCTTGGATGTCCAAGAATATATATATATTATAAACTACTTATCATAACGAACAATATGGCTCGCACGTTTTCTGAAATCGCTTGTGGCATGATTTTTTCAATGAGGACTCGTCTGAGTTCGATGACTCTAAAAAAAAGTGCGCGTCTCAATTATTATAATAGAAGACGTTCTACTAGCAACCTCTAAGTCACCAAACAGGTGCTTCTTCCTAGATCGTTTGACGAAACAACGCGGGAAATTACGGCTTCTTTGACAACAGGGGAGAAATCGATTTAGTGGGCAGCCAGTACTGCGTCTCGAACCTACAGCAACATTTCTGCGTTTTGTTTCTGCGTTGATTGTAAAAACATGACCGAATCATCATCAAAATTCTTAACGGTGAAATTCGTTTCTACAATTGGGGATAACTGTGGATATTGCACTGGCCCAGCCGTCAGTCAAAACACAACCGAACTCGAACTCGTGTATTGGCCGAATGAATGAATATCACAATGTTTGTACACTGAACAATAATCACAATATGCACTTACGATCGATCGTGATTGATGATTGATCGATAGTTCATTACGCGTCTATACAACACCTCCCCTTTTTTTAAAAAAATGAACACATGGGACAATTGCTAAGCAGGTGATCGTTGGCCGGATTCTGGTTTTATAAACTGAAGGCTTGAGGTAATGCGTTGCTGGGTGGTTGATAAGGCCTTTGGGTAGAACTTCTGTTTTAATGGGGATTTCTCGTGGAAATATGTTTGATGGTCGCTTTGTGTACTTAGAATTTCTATATCGTTGACTGAGATGTAAGCGTAAGCGGTAAGCGTAACTCGGGATAACTGTTTCCACACGATTGATTACATGTTTCTGGTTGAACTGTTCAACATCCCCTTTCTGTCGAAATTCAGACATGACATCGCGGTGTCTGTTTCGTCGTATTTTGTTACCAGTTAATTCCCTATTGATTCTCCTGCTGCATTGAACTGCATCTGCGGCTAAGTTTGAAGGCAGTGCATGTCGTGCTCTCATTTCTGATTCAGGTTTGTACATCACCACACTCTGATATTTTTCACTGACATTTTCTAACTTTTTGTCTGGGTCGGACTGCAGCTCTGATTTAAATTCAGTTTGTAACTCATAATTTCCGAGGGACTGGACCTCAACTTCAGCAGTAGAATTTACTATGTGCGTTTCCAATTTCAACGAATCTAATTCAACTTCATTTTCTGGATACGACTGAATTTCTTCGAAGTTTTTCGATGAATTTTCGACTGATTCTTCTAAACTTGAACTGTTTACTTGATGAACTGCAACCTTCTCTAAGAACTCCAGCTGAATGTTTAGTAATTCTTGTAGGCGATCCAGCGGTACTGATATTCTTTGCAGTAGACACTCACTTGATTGGACTGTTGATTGTCTGGAATGTCATTCGCTGTATTAATTCTCCAAACATCTGCTTCTGTTGATTGAGCACTTCTCGTACAAATTCCATTGGCACTGACATTGTTCCGCACCCCGTCGCGAATTGTTATAACTGTAAGGGTATTGCACTGGCCCAGCCGTCAGTTAGAAAACACAACCGAACTCGAAATCGTGTATTGACCGAATGAATGAATATCACAATGTTTGTACACTGAACAATAATCACAATATACACTCACGATCGATCGTGATTGATGATTGATCGATAGTTCGTTACGCGTCTATACAACAGCAGTAGAACAAATTCACATGGTTCTGTGGAATCAAACTGCTTATGATGATGACCGTAGAAGCAATTCTAACGCGTTTAGGATCACCAATGATAAACAGGATATGACTAAGGAGAAAAATGACGGCAATCATGATAAAAGGAAAGGATATGTAGTGGACTGACCAATACAATAATGTCCACAAGTATGTAAGAGAAAAGGCACAGGAGTTAGAAGATTTATCGCGGTAGGCAAATCGTGCACGAAGGTACAGCGGAGCAATCACTGAACACGAGAGTCAACGGAAATTAAATCAAGGTCAATTGTTGTTAGGTACATTGAAATTAATTTTTACACAGCCCCCCTCCAACAAGTCTGGTTAGAAGAGACTTTCAGTAAGGAATTGACATTTGAACTGGCCAAGCGGTGTCAGGTCTTTTCAGCTGGAACACAGTATCTCAGCAACCAGTCACTTCGAAGTCAGCCAAGGCAATTGATCTCCATGGCTCGATTGTCGGTCTTGACCAGGGTGCACGAAAAACCGATTAGGACTACGCCGATTCACCTTTCACATGGGGTAAACCTGCTGCCGGGCCCACCTCATATGGAGTAAACGTGCTGCTAGGGGAAGCGACCGTCTGGCACGGTCTTAGTCTCTGGTGCGTGGGTTTAAGGCCACGACCGTGTTATAGTTATGAGGGCACACAAAAATGCACCGAGCGATAATAACATGTTAAATAACCGCTATATATTCGGTAAATTTACCGATTCGCGCGACTACTTGCTGTGGATTAATGGCAGATAATTGGTAAATACTTGTTGTACAAGTGTTAATGGCGTAATTGCCATGATAGTGCCATGCTGCACGTATCCACTGGTTTTCGGCCATAAAATTTGTCCGTAAGAAACGTTATCAAGAATGCCAGGATGAGAAAGATTGTGTATGTTATGCCTAATGCTCCGTCTAAGAGCAGACGTGATAAGTAGTCAAAGACCGCTTTTGTGATACGACGTAAAGGCTATAGCCCAAGCCATCTGGAAAAGCAGAAGTATGATATCCAGAGAATGGGAGTCCCTGAGCTGTGCGATGCCGGCATCAGTAGCTAGCACTGCAGCGATTTGCTGAGGTCGAGGAGGAGTGCCAACTCTATCACACTCGTTGTAAGTAGTGGGTCAGAGATAGGAATTGAGGCACCTGAGATAAACTGTATGTCAATTGTGAACTAAATGACAAAATCGTAATCTCTCTAGGAGAGTACCTACCCGAAGATCTGTTCATTGATGAACGAGGGGCTTATGACCAGTAAATACGGTAAACTCTCTGCCCTAAAAATGTTCAGTTCAGCTTAGTTGGCACAGGACTGTAAATGGCTGATAAGACAATCGAGCGTCCAGAATTTCTGTCGGTGGAAAGCTTTAAAGAAGCGCCCACCAGTGCCAAAGTTGGTTCTTTCTTTACTGGTATCCTCGTCGCATGCGATGGTACGTCCGGTGTTTTCCAGGCTTTCCTTTGGTCCCAGAATTTGTAGCTGCGACTGAAAAAACGGAAAGGGTTTTTCTTCACCAAGCGACAAAGAGGTTAGCTATGGAAAATTGGTGCGTACATTTAAAACATGAGGCATTATATAACAGGATTTTGTAAATCGTGGTAAGGAACATATAAATTCGAAATAAACAAAAAATGGACAATTTTTCCGACAGACGACCTGTATATTCACGGGAACATCTCATGCCACAAGTTATCTAAAATCCTTTTGAATGCACCTATTGATGTGCAAGCGATTAGTTCCTCAGGCAGATTGTTCCAGCGATACCACACTTTCACTGAAGATTGTTTCATCAGGAGACTACCACTCTTTCACTGAAAGTGTTGCCTAATTCAGACCGGCTGGTGGTTTTTTTGCGAGCCTTAATTTATGATCCTCTTGTTAAGGGTCGATCACTCGAGAGAACAGGGATTTGACACCCACGTCGGCGAAAGAAGGAAGCCTTTCAGTAATTTTGAAAGGTCCGCCCTGTTACACGCCGAAGCCGAAGGGAGAATGACCTAAAGAATTTTTAGGGACGTTCTTTCTTCGTATGGTTACCACATAACCTTAACCATTTTGGTAGCCCAGGCGTTGGGACCCTTTCTAGTAGTAATGTGTCTTTTTGAAAGAAGGGGCTCCAGGCTTCCACGCAGTATTCTAAATGCGGCCCGACAACTACCGTATATAAAGTGATAAACACTTCCAGCGTTCTACATGTCAGAACGGATTTAAGCCTAAAGAGTTCTCCTCTAGCTCGTTGTGCAGCTCAGGCACACTGCACAGCCCATTTAAAGTCCGTTGTTACTACTATACCCAAATTCTTAACCCTCTGAATAGATTGAAAGTCGATCCTACCGTTATTCGCAGTTACTGAAATTTTGTCAACTGCTGCATACAACAGATGACAGTTACTATAGTTCAGAGGAAGATCCCAATCGTGTGACCATTTAATGACATTTTCAATATCTCTCAACAAATCACCGTGATCACTGGATCTTGTGAATTTAACATCAGCAAACATGCAGCAGGGACATGACAACTGCGATGCCAGATCCTCTATGAAGATCAAAAAAGTATTGGCCCTAGTACTGAACCTCGTGGGACACCACTAGCAACTGTTGAGAATTCAGTGTTAGTATCGTCTATTACGAAGAAAACTGGTTATCCAGTCGTGAAGCTTACCAGATATGCCTAGAAACATGTGACTAATCCCTAGGAACCTGTGACTAACCGAGTCGAACGCCTTACTAAAGTCTAAGTAAAAGACCTCTACCCGTCCGCCTTCATCCAGTGTCTTAGAAACTCGATCTAAAAAGCATAAAAGATTTGAGAGACACGACCTTCTTTTAAGAAAGCCATGTTGAACCGTGCTTAATGATGAATTGTGCACGAGGTGGCTGCACAATCGATCCCTGATTAGTCTCTCCAAGGTTTTACATAAAACACTAGTCAAGCTTACCGGTCGGAAATTCTTAACTATGTTTGCGCAACCTCCCTTTGGAATGGGTACGACAATGGCTTTCTTCCAGTCATCTGGTAGGATGCCTTTGCAGAGCGATTCGTTGTATAACTCACATAGAGTCTCTGTTAGTGTTTTAGATATTTCCTTTACAATTTTAGGATGCACATCGTCAGGTCCGGCGGATTTATTTCCGTCTAGATTCTTTAGGATACGAGCGACATCATCCGTGCAAAAAACTACTTCGCTTAGAGAGGCACCCATTTCCGTACTAAGAGTTGGGACTGAGTGAATCGCATCGCCGCCATCCATTCTATGTACGCTTTGAAAATAATGCAGCAGAGCTGCTGCCTTTTCGAGGTCAGAATTGGCTTTCTCGTCATAGGGTCCTATGTGCTCCCTTGTCTTGCCCTTAGACTGAGCATAACTAAAATACTTCTCAGGGTTCTTTTTAGCAGAGTTCGCCAGGTAAGTTTCGTAGCTTTGCTTAAGCTTCCTTTGTAGCTTTACTGTGTTGTTTCTCGAAGCCTTATAGCACGATTAATTTCTATAGGTTGGTAAGGCTGTATATCTCCGCCAGTGTCTGTCACGCCTAATAATATTGCGTCGGTCATTTTCACTGTTCTATTTTCTTTTGCTGTTCAAACTTTGATAAGTTGATCATGTATTGCATGCCTTGGTTGTCCAAGAATATACATTATTATTTCACTATTTTGAAGTTTTACACTATTAGAAGCAGCGTCACTGGCAGCCTTATGGCAGCAGCTGCAATACCACTGTAACCAGCGGTACATTTCATAAATCCCATAGTGAGATTTATGTACGCCAGAGCATCTAGGGTGAGCCCAACGCTTGCAAGCTGTGCACTCAATACCTTTGACGACTTTTTGCAGCAATTGCCGTTGAGGCAAGTATTTTTTGTACTCATCTGACAGCGATAAGTATGAGTAACGATAATGTACCAGAAAAATTATAGACTAATTTTATCACAAGCGTAATTGATAAGCACAAATTATAATGAACGGTTTGCTTTTTATAATATAGTAAAATAGTTAGTCTACTTTACAGTAATCTCACAGAATAGCGAAAATTCATAATGATTTTTTAACAGAGCGTGGGAAATGCATCCTAGTTGAGCGTACCGCGTCAGTTCACGTCAAATCCACGCTCAATTACGCTTGTGATAAAATAAGTCTATATTTTTTCTGGTACATTATCGTTACTCACACTTCTCGCTGATGGGTACAAATAATACTTGCCTCAACGGCAATTGCTGCAAAAAAGTGGTCAGGGGCATTGAGTGCACAGCTTGCAGGCGTTGGGCTCACCCTAGATGCTCTGGCATACATAAATCTCACTATGGGATTTATGCAAAGTACCGCTGGTTGCAGTGGTATTGCAGCTGCTGCCATAAGGCTGCCAGTGACGCTGCTTCTAATAGTGTAAAACTTCAAAATAGTGAAATAATAATATATATTTTTGGACAACCAAGGCATGCAATACATGATCAACTTATCAAAGTTTGAACAGCAAAAGAAAATAGAACAGTGAAAATGACCGACGCAATATTATTAGGCGTGACAGACACTGGCGGAGATATACAGCCTTACCAACCTATAGAAATTGGTCGTTCTATAAGGCTTCGAGAAACAACACAGTAAAGCTACAACGGAAGCTTAAGCAAAGCTACGAAACTTAACTGGAGAACTCTGCTAAAAGAACCCTAAGAAGTATTTTAGTTATGTTCACTCTAAGGGTAAGACAAGGGAGCACATAGGTACCCTATGACGAGAAAGTCAATTCTGACCTCGAAAAGGCAGCAGCTTTGCTGCATTATTTTCAAAGCGTACATAGAATGGATGGCGGCGATGCGATTCACTCAGTCCCAACTCTTAGTACGGAAATGGGTGCCTCTCTAAGCGAAGTAGTTTTTTGCACGGATGATGTCGCTCGTATCCTAAAGAATCTAGACGGAAATAAATCCGCCGGACCTGACGATGTGCATCCTAAAATTGTAAAGGAAATATCTAAAGTACTAGCAGAGACTCTATGTGAGTTATACAACGAATCGCTCTGCAAAGGCATCCAACCAGATGACTGGAAGAAAGCCATTGTCATACCCATTCCAAATGGAGGTTGCGCAAACATAGTTAAGAATTTCCGACCGGTAAGCTTGACTAGTGTTTTATGTAAAACCTTGGAGAGACTTATCAGGGATCGGTTGTGCAGCCACCTCGTGCACAATTCATCATTAAGCACGCTTCAACTTGGCTTTCTTAAAAGAAGGTCGTGTCTCTCGAATCTTATATGCTTTTTAGATAGTTTCCAAGACACTGGATGAAGGCGGACGGGTAGAGGTCTGTTACTTAGACTTTAGCAAGGCCTTCGACTCGGTTAGTCATAGGTCCTTAGGGATGAAGCTCGTGGCCAAAGGCATATCTGGTAATCTTCACTAGATAACTAGTTTTCTTCGTGAAAGATCCTTCCAGGTCCGTGTAGGCGATACTCCCTCTGAATTCGCAACAGTTACCAGTGGGGTCCCACAAGGTTCAGTATTAGGCCCAATACTCTTTCTGATCTTCATCGATGATCTGGCATCGCAGTTGTCATGTCCCTGCTACATGGAGAAGAAGAAGAAATTGACTTTATTCGTACACACGAATTTTCAGCTGTTACAATAATTTCACCACAAATTTAAAAAATGATAAACATATCCCGTTATCGAGTTACAATTTGTCGACTGAACGATTTTTTTTGTCCGTCTTAATTGATTGACATACGATCCAGTTTACTAGCAAATGTTTTTGGGTCAAACGTTTCACTGCAAGTCCCGGTATCTCGTACTTCGTTCTAAAATGCACGTTCAAATTTGACCTCAGTTGATCCGAAAATATTTGATGCGACCGTAGCATTCAGCAACCTAGGTCATCTCTGGCGCCAGAAAGGACTGTCTCTGTTACTCAGAGGGAGAGTCTATAAAGCTGTGCCGTGCCGTGCTAAATGGATTGGCCTGAGGCAGTGAACGCATGCTGAAACACGCTGCAGTCTCACTACCATTTCCTGTTCTTTTTTCTTCCACATATCTGTCTAGGCCTGGGCAACCTGACAGTATCTTAGCCCACGTACAGTCTCTGACTGTGCGGTACACTGCCTGGATCAGGCTTGTGCTTTCATACCATCAAACCATGAATATCAATGCGATAGCTGCGAGCCCTCTTTGAATGGTAAGCCAGCATCCTTTCCGCATGAGCGTAGAAAATTGTACTCATGTAACATGGTTCCGAAAAATGCCTGATCCCAAGCCCAAGGAGAGAAAAGATGAGATTCGGGGGATAGGTAGCGGTAAACTTACTTACTTTTATTGTGGTGCGACTATCTCCTCCTGGAGAATGTGTCGGCTTCGATGAAGATTCGTGGGAATTTGGGTACAAACCGGCGTCCTCAGCACCACTCGGAATGGAGGATGATTATAAACAATGGAAGCTAAACGCAAGGCTGAATGATACGCTGACAGCGTGCACTCCATTTTACGAATAATCGAGCCAGCGGCATTAAGTAAGCTGTTTCGTTTTACCGTGTAGCGGTTTATATAGCTGCAAATGCCTTATTCACAAACCACAGTTTAAGAAGAAGAAGAGGAACAAATTGGTTTTATTCGCATAGACGAATTTTCAGCAGTTACAATAATTTCAGAAGTTATGCACCTCAGCCTGCCATAACCTTGAAGCGTAAAAGAAAACATTATCACCTTATTAAAACGAATTCCACACTACAAGTGGCGTCCGACAAGGATGCCCGATTTCTCCGTTTTTGTTCAATTTTGTAATTGATGCAATTATGGAATTATGCAACGAAGGTGCCCCAGCTTTCGGAGTTCACATAATGCCAGGCGTCAAGCTTCTCGACTTGGATTATGCTGATGACATAGTTCTGCTGTTCGACTCATACACAGATGCACAGGCGATACTGAACAACCTATCTAGTATTGTGCCCGCATTTGGAATGCGTTTTGCGCCCTCTAAATGCAGTGTTCTTCTGCAGGACATCGACTTATCGAACAACGCTTTATTACTTGACAATCAGGCGCTTGAAATTGTGGATCGTTTTACGTATCTCGGTAGTTGTATCAATAATTCTGCATCGTTAGATAACGAGGTCTCGGCACGCATTTCTAAAGCGACCGTAGCATTCCGCAACCTAGGTCACCTCTGGCGTCAGAAAGGACTGTCTCTGCTACTCAAGGGTAGAGTCTATAAAGCTACAGTTCGGGCTGTGTTACTGTATGGGTGCGAAACCTGGACCCTACGTAAAGAACACTTTCAGCGTCTCCAAATATTTGAAAACCGATGTCTCCGCAACATTCTAGGGGTTAGCTGTTACAATCGCATAGGCACCGATGCTCTCCGAACTAAGTTGTTCGGTAGTAATCTTGATATAGAGAAGCAAATCAACCTGCATAGGTTACGCTGGTTGGGTCACGTTTTACGGATGCCGGACCACCGACTTCCGAAACAGATTCTTTTTGCGACGCCACATCCCGATTGGGGTAAATCTCGGGGAGGCCAACCCGTCACATGGCATAGGCAGTTAAAAACCCTCACTAGTAACCTTTCCAACGTAGGCGCAGCGCGTCTTCCAGGCTGGTGTCCCCGCGATCAGTTATCGCAATGGCTAGTTACGCTTCAGGATATGTCCAGAAACCGTGTTCAATGGCGGTCTTGCACTAAGCATGTTCTTGGAGTGTTTGTTTAACCTTGTATGTTGTCAAGCGGAGTGACGAGAAAAGCTTTTTATGATGCATGACAGTGAAAGCCGCAAGGAAGCTGCCATGCTGATGTGGCTTTACTCGTTCACGAAACTTGTTTGAATGCATGTTCCATTCGAGGTGTAGGCACCTCTACCGAGTTTGTTTGTGCTTACTCTTCTATAGAATCCGTAGCTATTTAAGTCCCACCCTTCCCCATCTTTTAGGCTTTTACTTTTCCATGGTTGTGTGGCAGTTAAGCATTCGGTACGCGCTACCGGTGTAATGCTGTCTTTGATGATGATGATGATGCATTTTACCTTTGGAGAAATTAATTGTATGCACGACCGATTTGAAGGCCCCGCTGATGATGTCAAATTAACCGGATCCAGTGATCACGGTGATTTGTTGAGAGATATTGAAAAGGTCATTAATTGGTCGCAGGATTGGGATCTTCCTCTGAAGTATAGTAAATGTCATCTGTTATCAGCAGCAGTCGACAGAATTACAGTAACTGCGAATAACGGTAGGATCGACTTTAAATCTATTCAGAGGGTTAAGGATTTGGGTATAGTCGTAACAACGGACTTCAAACGGGCTGCGCAATATGCCTCAGCTGCACATTGAGCTAGAGGAGAACTCTTTAGGCTTAAATCCGTTCTGACATGTAGAACGCCGGAAGTGTTTATCCCTTTATATACGGCGATTGTCAAGGCGCATTTAAAATACTTCGTGCAAGCATGGAGCCCCTCCTTTCAAAAAGACATATTAATATTAGAAAGAATCCAACGATCTGGCTACCAAAATGGTTGAAGGTGTTTGGGAAACCCAACGAAGAACGTCTAATTTCTTTAGGTCTCTTCTCCCTTAAGCGTCGTCGTCTACTAGGTGACCTCATTGAAACTTTCAAAATCCTGAAAGGCTTAGGCGACGAGGGTTGTCAAATCCGGTTCTCTCGAGCGATCAACTCCTCAACTAGAGGACATACATTAAAGCATAAATTGAAGAGATTGCATAAAGGTTCTCTAAGCACTGGTCCGAGATTCCTTAGCATAATTGAGTGGATACCTTCTGGTCCTTCAGCGTTTTTGACGCGAACATGGATACGTGGGTCATACACCTCGACTTCATGGAAGGAGCACCAGGTAGTGTAATAAACGACCTAGATGGTGCATTTAAAGCATGATCACGTCGCTGAACGCTACTAAAGAACCTTTTAGACAAGTCGGTATCAGCCACTTTTCCGTCCTCCAGTTTCAAATCTCCTATGCTTTCCCTGGTTTTGCCTTTTTATTGAGCGTTGCTTTAAAATCTTTTCGGGTAGTATTTAGCATCATTAGCTGAGGATAACTCAAACTCTTGTTTGACCAAACGCTGTATTTTAACAGTAGCGTTCTCAGCAGTTTTGTATCGGACCCAAGAACCAGAAGTGAGAGGTAGCTTATATAGCCGCCATAAATGATCTCGTTTACGGGTAGACCACCGAACTCGAGGAGTCCACCAGGGCGGCCTATGATGCTTTTTCACGACTTGCAGCGGAGTGTGCTTGTCTTGCAACTCTTTTAGATACTTACAAATTCTATCCCAGTTTTCACTTACATTGAAATCGTTAGGGGACTGAAAAGAAGATTTTGAAGTCTGTAGGAGAAAATCCCAGTCTACAAGCCCAAACTTGCGTGTAGGGCGAGCAATAGGTTTGTGAAAACGCAGTACCGCTTCGAAGCTTATCATTACATGATCGCTTTTACCGAGCGGTGTTAGGTATTTTAGAAGTCTAACGGCTTTGGGCTGGGACGATAATACCATGTCGAGAGTGGATGTAGTGCATCCATTACGAAACATCGTATGATCAATCACATGCTGATGCAACGCATGATTATGGAGCCATTCGAGAAACGTTGCTCAGTGACTAAACCTACAGGGACGGCCCAATTTGTCTGGAAGGTTGAAATCACCTAAGATGGCTACGCTGGGGGCTGATTGAAACAACCCGTCGAGCGTCTCAATCAGCTGTGTCATATCCTGCTGGACTGACCTGGGTGTGATGACATGATATGAAAGCACAAGCCTAATCCAGGCAAAGTGCCGCACAGTCAGAGAATACACTTGGGCTGAGATACTGTCAGGTTGCCCAGACCTAGACAGATATGAAAAAGAAAATAGAACAGGAAATAGTAGTGAGACTCCAGCCTGTTTGAGCATGCAGTTCACTACCCGCGGCTAATCAATTTAGCACGGTGTTAGCCACACAGCACAAAGTACTGCACGATTGCACATCCGTGTATGGTGTGCTGGTATGAAAGCACAAGCCTGATCCAGGCTATGTGCCGCACGGTCAGAGACTGCACGTAGGTTAAGATACTGTCAGGTTGCCCAGGCCTAGACAGAGGTGGGAATAGAAATGGTAGTGAGAATACAGCGTATTTCAACATGCAGCTCACTACAGTTGGCCGATCAATTTAGCACGACGTTAGCCGCACAGCACAGAAGTGCTGCACGATTGCACATCCGTGTGACGTAGACACAAGCAAGTTTGGACAACGATGCAGTGGCGGGCGTTGGCAGGACGAAGAGGAATACGATAGCACCAAAATTAATCCATAGGAGCACCGTAAATTTCATTCGTGCTGCTTTGTATTTTTTTATTTTGCATTTGTTCTGTTAAATTCCGCTTGTGTTTAATTTTAATTTAGCTTAAAATGTTGTGGATTAAATCAGTACGACAACTGCCTACGCATCTATACACGCCAAGTTTGCGGTTGTCCAATCGTATTCCTGGAAAGAAAAATGAGTATGTTTGTAAACATTTTATTGTTCCATCTTAAAAGCAAAAGTTCGTTGCCCCATTTGAAGTAAGTCTTTCAACTCTTTTAGATATGTCCAGGGCAACAAAAAATGATCATTCAGAGCCTAGTGAAAAAACGGAAAATGAAGTCACAAAATGCTTTACTGAGTAAATTTTGATATCCGTTACACTTACTCTGTCAGCGAAACTGTTAAATCAGAATCATTCGTAAGCTCTAAGTAGGTGTTTTCCGAACTTTTAATTTCAGGGATCTCTTTCAAGAACTCGTCGCTAGTAAGTCGATGCCCAAACCACGTTCTTCTCGTGTATTTCAACCACGAGCTGATGGTTTAACTTCGTGTAAGTGTTAGTCAAAAGTAACCATGCGAATGCAGTACGTACGTCAGATATGAAACTGTTCACCAAGACAACTACTCCAGTCAAAGGTAAGCTATGCGTTCGTGAGTCTGATAGCCAGTTCGCCATTCGCATGAACCAAGGCTTCCCTCAAAATGTCCCGTGTTCGATGCAGTTGAGGATTTAGAGCTTAGCCTCAAATGCTCAGCCCGTCCCGCAAACCAGTTTGATGAATGGCTGCAATGGACAACTGAAGGCAAAATGTGGCGATTTCCCATCGACAACGAACAGGGTAAAAATTGTGCTACTGGTTTTTGACAAAATGTTTGACTGCACTCATATACGTTGGTCTATTTACGTGTGCTACCGCTTATTCGAATCTCGTCAGCACTCTGCCAAGACAATTATTAAATTAACCACAAACCGTTTGAACTATCTGCAACATGTGAAACGCGTGCAATCGTGCTGAGTAGCTAATGCGATGCTAAATTGCTTTGCCACCGATAATGATTTGTGCCTGGAAACACATTGGAGTCTCATCGCTATTTCTGTTTTCATTCTCATATTTGTGTAGACCTGAGTCAACCTGACAGTATCGTAGTCCACGTGCAGTCTGTTACTGTATGGCACTGCCTGGATCAGGCTAGTGATTTTGTGCATACATGTGAAGCAATGCTGGCTACGATGATTGACCTTTACATAATGTTCGTACAACGATCCATGCTGTTCGGAGACCTACTTTACTTTTACTTTTGTGCGACTATCTCCTCCTGGAGGATGAGTCGGCTTCAATGAAGGTTCTTGGGGATTTGAGTACAAATCGGCGTCCCCAGCACCACTCGGCGTTTGTTCGAGTCAGCTTCTCTAGCCTTTGCACAAACAAGCGCTACCTGTAAGGCAGCAGGGAGTTGCCAGAAAGAGGTGGTCTACCAGACTCTGTTCCAGGGTTTTCCTCAGGGTTTTCTCCCGAAGCCTTTCCCGCGATCGGGTATCCCGCAAGGCAGCGGAGGTTGAAAATCAGGGTTTTCCTTCCCTTAGATGAAATGCCCTCCCAGGCTAACGAGCTACATTTGCCCGAAGCAAACTGGTTTTCAGGCGCCAGTCACTCGCCCTCGCTCCTTCTCCTGTTGGTAGAAGTAGTGCCGCCGGGCTCGCGGAGCCACTCGTGCAGGCCAGAAGCTGGACTTCGTTGTCAGAGGCTGTTTGAGACGCGTGCCATATGGGAGAATTTTATAAACAGTGGGAGCTTATCCCCACTGCCACTCCCGGCTCTGACAACCTTTGGAACCAGAGAGAACATTGTGATTTGGGGGGCAAGCTACAAGGCCGTGCGCAACAATAAAACACGAGACTGGTCAAGCTTATCGCCCCTGGTTCATCTCACGCGGATGTAACTCGATAGATAACCACATTCAAACTGTTGACTTGGTCGACTGCTGGTTTGTTTTGAAATTTTTAGGCCGATTCTTGCCTCCGATGCGTTTGTGCGCTTGAAGCTATTTTCAATATATATTGTCAATGCCCTCTTGATATGACGCGAAACGAGTTACATTTTGTAACGCGATCAGACAATAACGAATGTCACTTTTTGGAGCGAAGCGAAGTGCGAAACGAATTTTCGAAGTGCCCTAACTGCCCTTCACAATGGCGAATATCCGAAGTACACTTCGCAATGGCGAAGCGAAGCGAATATTCGCTTCGCAACTTCGCTTCGCTTTAAATCCCAAAGCGAAGTATTCGTTATTGTCTGGTATGTATGTGTGTATGTATCAGGCAATAACGAATGTCACTTTTTTGGAGCGAAGCGAATTTTCGAAGTGTCCTAACTGCCCTTCGCAATGGCGAATAGTATCAAAGCGAATATCCGAAGTGCACTTCGCAATGGCGAAGCGAAGTATTCGTTATTGTCTGAACGCGATGCGGGCTATTGACCTCCTGCTTCATTTCATAACTGGACCTTCGTTTCCTTATAGAGCTACGCGTGAAATATTTGAACGAAAGCCCTGTGGGATATGGAATAGTTCATTAAGCAAATGTGTGCAAACCTGAATGTTTTTTGTGTATGCTGGGGTTATAAATACTGGTATATCAATTCTCATATACATCCGTTGCAATTTACGTTCCCACCAAAAAAGCAATTGTTTGCGAACGTAGCTTATCATGGATCTATCGCTGGTTTCGTTTAAATGTAATCACCTGATTTTATATAACAGCTTTCTGGTTCGCCGAACAATTTTTACGGAAATTGAAGAACGTGAAGATCGAACAGGACGAACTAATGGTTTCCTTCGACGTAACGGCACTATTTACGTCAATCGACAGAACACTCGCCAAGCAAACTATATCATGTTTACTCAATGGAAAAGGAACGGAACAGAATGGAAATCGATTGACACACGAAAGTTTAATGGAACTGATCGAGCTGTCTTCAAACGCACTTCAAGTTCAATGGAGAGATATATGAACAAATCCGAGGAAGGCCAATGGGATCACCGATTTCCAGCTTAGTTACTGAGGCAGTTATGCAGCGTTTGGAACGAATTGCCCTGTCAATAATCCGACCAAAATTATGGATCCGCTACGTGGACGACACCTTCGTGATTATGAAAAGAACAGAACTGGAGGAATCACATCGACTGCTCAATTGTGTATTTACTAGAATCCAATTTACAAAGGAAACTGAAGTTGACGGTTGTTCACCATTCCTGGATGTTCAAGTGAAGCAGACAAGCGAAGGAACGTTAGAGACCTGCGTCTACCGGAAAACCACACACACGGATCAAATACCGAACTTTCACAGCAAGCACCCGAACACTCGCAAACGCACTTGCGTCAGGACCCTATTCAAAAGAGCGGCAACCCACTGCAGTACAGATGAACTGAGAAGAAAAGAAGAAGAATATCTGTTCAAAGTCTTCCAGACAAATGGATATCCAAGAAGCTTCAATCTACGCAACATGTTCAACCGCCCCCAACAAAGAAACCCAGAAGAAAACAGAAGCAGACGCACTCTGCCCTATATCCAACATACCTCCGAAATCGCAGCTCAGGTACTCCGGCCACTTGGAATCGACATTGCGCATAAACCAGCATCAACACTTCGCAACCACTTCAACAACACGAAAGACAAAGTGGCAAAAGAAGAACAGTCGAATATCGTCTAAAAGATTTCATTCAGAGACTGCGAAAAGAACTACATCGGACGAACAGGTCGCAAACTCAGCACAAGACTACATGAACACCAGTTGGCCGTACGCAGACATGACCGGAATTCACTGATTTCAATACATATTGATCAATTTGGACATCAGTTCGACTGGGACGGCACAAGTATATTAGCCAGAGGAAACGACCGACGGGCGCGATAATTCCTGGAAGCGTGGCACTCAACAACAAATTCAATCAACCAGCATCTCCAACTGGCTGCAACATATGGACCAATGAGAAACCGCTCACGGAGAAGGCATAACATGAACTCGACCAATCCGCGGGAGTGACCGTGAACGGACAGACAAGCGGTATAATAACCAACGAATTCCAATTACAAGACGCTTCGAAAGAAGTTTTGCTGATGATGTCTCTAGCCTGATGACGAAACGTCCAAGAACATCAACGCAAGCTCGACGAACACAAGTTGAACACCATCCACATCCTGAGCCACGAATATTCTACTCTATTGCTGAGCTTTCTGGTTCACCTAGATGCTATTTACTAGGATCCTTTCTCTCTGGCCTCGTATGTATGTGTGAAATCGTAAGCCTGATCAAGGCAAAGTATCGCACAGTCATAGACGGCACGGTCTACTGTCATGTTGCCCAGGTCTAGACAGATATAGGAAACAAAATGGTAATTAGACTCCAGCGTGTTTCTGCATGCAAATCAATACAAGTGGGTAAATCGATTGAACAGGATGTTAGTTGGGTTTACTGACACTTAATCCTCAGACCTTTTACCCCCAAGTCACTTTCTTCCCAGTTTGATAACTTCTGAAGAATGCAGGAGAGATATGCAATTGATTTTAAGAACGTCAATCTTTCCGTAGTTGAGTATCGCTGAATTGCTCGAGATGTCATGCCAGGCAACGAATTGATGAAAGCAGATTATGAGGCAGACAATGACTCACGCCTCGTGATTGTGCCGTTGAATGATGTAGTCGACCCACTTGAGATTTTAGCCGAATGAACTGTTATCTTATTTTGAACATACCTTTGTTCGACGTCGACGAATTACAGGTAGATGAGAAAACTTTGCAGCAGCTATATTTCCACCTGAAACTTAGAATAAGTATGAAGACGCAAATAGTGGTGTTGCATCATCATCATCATCAAAGACAGCATTACATCGGTAGCACGTACCGAATGCTTAACTGCCATACAACCATGGAAAAGTAAAATCCTAAAAGATGGGGAAGGGTGGGACTTAAATAACTACGGCTTCTATAGAAAAGTAAGCACATACAAACTGGGAAGAGGTGCCTACACCTCGAATGGAACATACATTCAAACAAGTTTCGTGAACGAGTAGAGCGACATCAGCACTGCAGCTTCCTTGCGGCTTTCACTGTCATGCATGATAAAAAGCTTTTCTCGTCACTCCGCTTGACAACATACAAGGTTAAGCAAACACTCCAAGAGGATGCTTAGTGCAAGACCGCCATTGAACACGGTTTCGGGACATATCCTGAAGCGTAACTAACCACTGCGATATCTGATCGCGGGGACACCAGCCTGGAAGACGCGCTGCGCCTACTTTGGAAAGATTACTAGTAAGGGTTTTTAACTCCCTATGGCATGTGACGGTTTGGCCACGCCGAGATTTACGCCAATCAGGATGTGGCGTCGCAAAAAGAATCCGTTTCGGAAGTCGGTGGTCCGGCATCCGAACGAATAATGCTGTATAAGGCTGGTATCATGCATTACACTCGCTCTTTTCTTGCTAACATCCCACCATGTGGACATTTCTTAACGGTTAGTGAAAGGATTGCCGACGGCATACGGCCTCAGTTCTCCAAGCAAGTGCTGGGGTTCATATCAAACAGAAGAAGATGCGTGCTGAGATATGCGCCAGGACATCTCGAGCAATTCAGCGATACTCAACTATGGACAGATTGACGTTCTTATAATCAATTGCATATCTCTCCTGTTAAACAAATTCATTTAGACATATTCTGCATTCTTCAGAAGTTTTCAAACTGGGGATTAAGTGACTGGAGATTAAGTAATTTTGGGGTTAAATGTCTGGAGATTAAGTGTCTGACGATTAAGTGACCGGACACAGTTAGTTGCGCAGTACAGAAAGACTGCACAATTGAACATGGCACTTCCATCGTGGAAAAAATTGAATAATGATACTCAGCAAGACGGTGTTGTGTGCTCCCAAATTCTGGAATATCAGCCTCAAATCTTTTTCAAATGTACGTTCGCAATTGATATTTTGACTTTGCGTCCTAGTATATCAATGAAATAATGGAAATCCCTATTTTTATTCCTCTTTCCCTCCTTCATTTCCAGATTCTCCGGAATGCGACGTTCCTTTCCACGAGCATGTTTTTCTGGACGCGCATGTGGACAAGGAACTTAATCGGTCTCGACCACTCTCGATGTACATGGAACTTGTGTGCAGTGGTTTGGCTAACAATCCCCATATTAGCGTGGAACAAAAACGAGAACATTTGAAGTGGTATGCGTCATACTTTCGGGAAAAGATTGCGCAAATTGACGCTTGTGTAGAAGAAGAGCGACTTTCAAGTGAAGCAGAGAAACAGTAATTGGAACCCAGTACCCATGAAATAATCATGTCGAGTGTGTAAATAAACTTTTAATTGATTACCCATTGTATGAGTTTTGTGCCTACATAAGTAGATGGAACTTCAGCCCACGTCGCGTATTACTTTGTCTAGCTGTAGATCTGAAATATAACCTGAGGAATATGTTTAAACTGGAAAAATCGACCAATGTTTATCAAACTACAGAAATAAATTAAGGGATAATAGGCTTGTAATTCGTGGCAATTTGTGTCAAATGAGTGTGTAGGGAAGAATTTCTCGGGGCACAAACGATGAGGAATTTCCCTTTACTCAAGACGTGATTTTTATGCATTATTCGAGCGCGACCGATTGGTCCTAACGGATGTAAACATGTTTTTGCCCGAGTTCTTCTATTCATGTGAGCA
The DNA here is from genome assembly GCA_013407085.1 of Atriophallophorus winterbourni. Lineage (NCBI taxonomy): Eukaryota > Metazoa > Platyhelminthes > Trematoda > Plagiorchiida > Microphallidae > Atriophallophorus > Atriophallophorus winterbourni. The sequence continues at coordinate 4,210 of JACCGJ010011094.1, read as the reverse complement.
ATTTATCCGTATCACATTCGATGAAAATTGAAATGCAATATAAATGACGGGGGGCGTGCCAGTTTTGCATTAAAAAAAATCGATTCATATAGTAGCAATCAGCACTCAACTTGGATATTTAGGTGTCAATTTTTATTATTGTTAAGTCCATGGGTATTGTGCTGATGTAGTTCTATTCGTTTACAAAACTTGAAAGAATGTGTGCATGATTCCATGTATGTATGGACATTATCCCAATTTGTGTGTGCTTACTATTTGATAGATTCCGCGTATTTTCAAGTGCTGTCCTTCCCTATCTATTTAGAAACTTATCTTGTGATGGTTGTATGGCAGTTTGGTACTTGCTATCGCTGCAATGCTGTCCGTGATGATGTGGGTTTACATTTACAATACATAAGGATTGCATCCAGATTCCGGCGTAACAATATTTTCACAATCGAACCGCAGCACTACCTCGATCTTCAAAGGTGCTAATGTGATCTGTCATTATTTCTTGCCGTTAGTTTTATGTAAACAAGCTTCATACTAAATCTATTGAAGCGGTAAATACCAGATGCCAGAAAAGTGCTCTGGTGTGTTTAGCACAAACTCCACGCTCCTACACCTGCATCATTTTATGTGGCTGCATTGAGTTTAGCCTTTCATATCTCCCTGTATATAGTTGAGGTTAGAATATTACTATCGTCGCAAAAATATACATTCCGGTCATGGTTATTGTTGAAACGGCTGGATCCCTGAGCAGCTAGCTGTGCTAAATTGATTTGCCACCGGCAGTGAGCTGCATGCGAGTCTCAATGCAATTTCTATTTTCATTTCTCATATCTTTCTAAGCCCATGCAACCTGATTTCATACATACATGCATGCAATCCCATGGCACGATATTTTATTACACAAACATCGACACTTTTATCAATTACAGGTTCAGGCTGACAAGTTTAACGCTGACTTTGACTTATGAAGTACACCAAAAGTTCAAAAGATAACCGTAATATAGCAGCGTTAGTGTCTCGATCAAGCGTTCAAGATTACCTCAAGGCACTTCCAACTAATGGCTGCAGTGAATCGCTTCTCGTAATCTGAAAGCGGAGGCTTAACGTTTCAGAGTATTAGGGAACAGACAGGTACTTTGTAAACGCAAATGTCAATAATAATAATAACTTCCGCTGCATGATGATCTTAAAAGTCAATCTTCTTTGAAGACTCGATCAAAACACATTTTAGTATCGTTTAGAATGTCGGAGGCCATTTATCCCATTTGTTTCTCGATTCCTTTGCCAAAAGAAACTGCTTATTGAAACAATTATGGTCTCATTTATCTCGCTGTTATCATGTGTATATTTTCTGTAAATATTTTTTGCTTTTTATATGTAATTTGTATGAAATTCGTTGTATTTTTATGAAAAATGGCTTAAATCTGAAAGTTTGAACATTTCCAAATAAAGCTTTGTTCTTTTTCTTCAAGCAGATTCGATAAGCTTCGCCTACAAAATGTTGGGTGTTGTCATGTCTGTTTAGCATTCCTCAATTATAGCGTTAACATTGAACACAGAATCTGAAATTAGACACCATTGTCGCAACATGGTACTTTTGTGAGAAATTATTTTACACTAAGTTACTAGACAATGGCTTTTAATGAACCGAAAAGAAGATAACTTTTAAAACCAGAAAGTTCGCTTGTGCAGACTGTCAATACGTGGCTTTCTTCTAGGGATTCACCATCACTATTAGGATGAGCATTACATCAATCATTCATCCAGTTCGAAAAAATACCGAATGGTAGTTTTTATTTAAAATCACATTTTTTATTAATCAGTATTATATGAAGTTCGAAAAGCAGGACGGAAGCACACGACCGGTTTCGCGTTTTGCCGCTCATCAGGTATGTGTATCCGTGACCTGACATTCGAACGACGTTCTGACTTTGTGCTAAACCCATTTATTTACGATTTCGAGGATAAATCCTCATTTTCGAATGTCATATACTACTTATTAATAAAAATCTGACTTTAAATAAAAACTACCATCATGCTCATATTTGAATGTTGCAAAAATATTCCAAACAGTTACCGGTGCTACATTGCACCGACCGTGGGACTTAGATTAGTCCCCACATAAACGATAAATTTCAATTTGCAAATGAGGATTTATCCTAGAAATCGCAAATACCGAATGCTTAACCGTCATACAATGATAACATGAGATATGCGGAATTGTAGGCCTTATAAAGCGGTGAAATATTTCGAAACGTTTGCACAGACCCCATGGGTTTATGTATCCGCACCTTAGGTTCAAGTTTTGTGAATGAATAGTGTGACATAAGCAAGTTGTAGAGATTGCCGGAGGTCGAAGTTGGTCTATATAGCCTTCACGGAGATGGATTCCTACTTACCGTTCACGAATCTATGATTAGAAGTAAGAAATCATAGTGCATATCTCGGCCGGAGGATCAAATAATAAAAACTACGCGGCTGTTTCAGAAAGACCGGGAGTCTTCAATCCATCGAGCGCTTGCAGCGTGTTAATGACTGATAGTCACTAAGGGGGTGGAAAGTTCTACACTGCCGCCTTTCATACTAATGTTTAGTATGTGCTGTGCATGAACCGTTCCCCATTGTCTGCGAACTGAGTATCCAGTTTGAATGTACGACAGAGTTGTGACTGAGAAGCACCTAGGCGACCAAGCCTATATTCCGAATAAACCCCTGCAATGCGTACTGCCCGCATCGTATAAATCTCTCTTGTAATCGGTGCTGCATTTGGTCATTTGCCCTACCAAGAACAAGCAGCAGGCACTGCTTTTGTGTACATTAATGCGGTTCATAGATACAGATTGAAATTTCTATATACAAGATCCTGACTTTGACGAAACACACTTGGCCTGTAGAGGAAACTAAGGAATCGACTGGACCATAAATATTATTCGTTAGAAAGTTCTGATGCAGTCGTATCATTCATCATTATATAATCTTGATCTCGGCATACTAACAAACATCGGCAAGTAACGAATGGGATAGGAAATCTTAATGGCCTAAATGTCGCACGATTCGTACATTCTCGGGATTTCGTTGCGCAGAAACACGCGGTTTCGGAAAATGAGCTTGAGGTTTGGAATAAGTTGAGCATCGATTAGGTTCATTTGGCTTGATAATGTATGTTGAAGAACGTTCTAAAGCTGCTGTGAATTGGTCAGAAGATTGAAGAGCAGGGTACAGCTTATTTTCGCTTACTCCTCCTGCTTCTATCAATAGGGAAACCCGATTTAACGTGCGCAATCCCGGTGCGCCATGAAATGGGTTTGTATTTCTCGCCGTAGTATGAGTTGGGATACTGCCATGTAGCCCATTCATGGACAGAAAAACTGGCTAGACGGCCTTACCTATGAAGCAGTGGCACAACATCATACTTGCCTGACTTCCATCTACCGGGTTTCCTTTCATTACTGAATCTGTTGCTACCCTGGAGGCACCACCTAGTCCGTCGAGTTGCAGGAAACGTCAAACCACATTAAGGTCCCGTATTGGCACGCTGGATATCTCTATTCGTCCATGCAATTTTTCGGACGAGGCACTTGCGTCCTTTGTGGTCATAGGATAGTGCATCCTCAGATGTCTTTTGAAGAACCTATTTGCAAATGGATGAAGCCGCGGGACGATTGCTGCTGTCAACTTCAACGTTTCTTCAACCATATAGCACCACAACCTTGAACACACTTCTCAGAAATCACTTCCGTGAGCTCCATATAATAATTACAATGTCCTAATTCTGTGAATCCAGAAAGGCTGATTGGAGTTAGTTTCTTCTATGTTGAAAATTGAGGCTTTGCGCGAAGCTTTGATAAGTATATTCGCGTTGACACAGAAGTTATACGTGTGTTCAAAAACTGAGATACACTCGGAGTCCGTTACAATATAATTGATTATTTCTCAACAGGTCCAAGGTTGTCATAGCCAAGGCGATTTAAGGACAAGCTCATATTTCCAAAAATGTTTTAACGGTACCCGTCTCATAATGACTCCGATAACTAACTTCAGCTCTGACCTGAACGCATGGTCCTATGTGACCCAGCGGAACTGCTAGTCAGAATGGTGGAAGGCTAATAAGATTCCGTTGACATCTTTGAAGTGCCGAACATCCAATACATGGCATATAGCCGTCAATTAAGCGCAGCTGGATCACAGGCGAGATCCCGTAATTGCCAGGATTAGATAT
>JACCGJ010011093.1:0-28748 GCA_013407085.1 Atriophallophorus winterbourni | reverse complement strand
ACAGGCTAGCGGTAGATTAATTGTTATCAGCTTTACGGCATCGTGTGTAAACCTTGAAACGGGGCTAAGACCGGGCCACAAATCTTATAAGAAAAAACGTCGGTATTCGGGTTGAACACATTTTCCGAAATGTGCAGCATCAGCAAGATTATAGACTGATTATAGACTTTAGACTGAAAGTCGAATGTCTCATGCACTAAGCCACCGCGAACCCCGTAAAATGATTAAAAATGGTTTTTATTGCACTGCATTTCACATGTTAAATGCGTTTGATGTCTACGGTTTTCTGACCATTTGTGGTTCTCACGTTTAACTCCACAAATTACATTGGTCGAACATTTCATTGGGATCTATATTTATCATAAGGTGTACTTCAGTCTATCAGAAAATAAATAAATTGTCAGAAAGCAATTTGTGTAACAATAATCGATTCAACAAGCCAAATTGATGAGCTGGATGTTTGGGCAATTTCCGTTTAAAGGAAATTGCAAGTCTGATAAAATTCGGGCAATAATTTGAGTGAGGTAATCTATCACCTCACACTACTCTAAAAAGAAATAAGCAAGAAAAGAAATATTTGCAGTAAAACATGTATTTTTTGAATTAACATCCTAAAATAAATGCAGATTCCTTCAAGTAATTTACATATTAAATTTCCCTCAGCAAAGTATACTTTACCTTATATATAACTATATTCTTTTTTTCATTTGCCTGCATTTCTATGGGGCGCGCACCCCACAACCGGTTTAGTGGCGTTTGCACTCATCTGGTAGGGGCAATAGGAACAAGATCCGCATGATCTCGAATCAGTGGAAGAATTAAAAACAAGTTGCGCTTGTATGACACTGTTGGATAAGGTTGGTACGTCCAACCTGTTCAATCACATGTGTCCAAACTTATGTCGATAGAACTTAAACCCATGATCATGAAAAAATGCTCATTTGCACGCAGTTCCATCACACACACACACCACGACCGGTTTCGTGGCAAGTTTGCACCACGGGGGTGGACAGAGAGCAAAATCGCTGAAACATTGGAAGAATAAAAACAAGTTGCGCTTGTAGACGACTGTTAGACAAGGTTGGTACGACCAACCAATGGTTGCAAGCTCCTGCCAACAAAATGTTCGGAGATCATATAGCTCATCTCACTGGCTAAGATATTCATGTAATATGATAAATTAGTTTCCGATAGGTTAAATTTCAAAGCATTATGAATAAAGAACTGCATAGAATATGCCAGCATTGAAATCTGCAAGGTTTAGTTCACTGCACAAGACAAACATTTCGTCCCACTAAATAAACATTGGATAACTGCTTTGGATCTTTAAAATAATTGAACAAATTTTGAAATAAACTTTAAATTTAAGCAAATGTTGATTAGATATAAGCCGAGCTGATTTGAATTGACATTATAGATCATTTTAAGGTTAATTACTATTGGTAAACTTGGGTAGTAAAAAGCCCACTTTTATGGGATAATGCAAAGCAGACAGAAAATATTTTGGAATATAAAACAAGACGAATAGTGAGAATTTTGAAGACTAAATACAATCCAATAACCACAACAAATATATGTATTACACATTTGAAAGTAAAATCCACGGTACATTTGCTTGGACGAGTTACACCAAATGAGTTTTGCTGATTGTGCATAGATGTGACGAGTTGTAACATCTCGGCGATGAAAGTATAATTTCGAATAACAAAGCTTTAAATTGCTTTAAAATAGATGGATTAATATCAGTTATTTTGTCTGTTTTGCAGTCGGAATTGCATTCGCATCCCCAGTTCTAGTTTTTCAAGTCACAGCTCCCGTGAACGCTTCGCCTCCCGTAAACCGAACCATCGAATTGCTTGGATTGAAGCAAGGAAGTGGAAAAATGCCCATGCCGCAAGTTACGGTGCAGAGCAGCAACACGGATGTCCATTGCCGAGTAGACTTCTCATCTAAGACGTTGCGCACAGGATATCAGCTTCTGGTTATTCTTTCAACTTACATCATTCCTTTTGTGCTGATTATAATAATGAATTCCATGATTGTCTACAAACTACGACAGCAGGTACGCTAAGTCGACGATGCAATGCATTCCAAATTACTTTTTGAAGATCATGAAAAAAATCAATTATTAAACGAACAAATTTTAAAAAATGGGCTGGAATAATAGAAAAAGATAGCAGACAATAAATATAAATAAATAGAGAAAGAGAATCAAGATCAGCAGACTCTGGCAATATTTTGTCTTAATTCGAAAGATATTTATTCGCGTAGAAATAATAATAAAATTTCATGTATAGAAAAACTGCTCCCATTTTCAAAAGATTGTATGAATTATGTATATTTTCAACTGAGAGTTTAAGACATTTTCATCACAATTTGATAACAGGTACTACATATAAGGAACTGCTATTTATCGAGCTATGGATTGTTCATGCGTCACAAATAATGATTTAGATTTCTGTTGTTAATGTATTCGCGCAAAACAGATATTTCCAACTCAGATTAATTTCAACCCTGACGAGATTTAAATTTTTAAACTATTCATCAGAAAAGCAATGGTTTTCGACAAAACATTGTTTGCAATTATCGGTTGGTTTTGACAGTTGTTAAAATATCATACACACAAATAAAAGTGTTTACATTTCAATTCTTGGCTCTTTTAAATTATCACCTATAATCTACCTCACTTCAAAGTAATCATTTCATAATTAGATTCCTAGAATCATTGAGAATCATTGAATCACTAATCTAGACAATATGTACATGGAGTCTGTTACTCACCTACACTTTATAGGATACTTGCGTACACTTGATTCTTTAGTTTGCAATTCTTGTTCGAATCGACTGCTGAAAGTCATTCTTTCTAACTTACTTCCCAAATGTATAAGTGAAATAACGGGGATCAGATTATAGCAAAACGCTGCGGAATTAAGTTTCGTTCTGTGAATAAATCAGCATGAACTTAGCACTACACACTTCGTTCCACTAAGCCAGGAAGGGCTCAGTCCATTTCAACGGTTTGAGAAGCTTTTTATATTCGACTAGGCTCCCAAGCTGTTCGTCGTTTTCTTTTCCCTGTTTCTGAAGTACGCTTTGAGGACGAGAACAGAAGGAGTTTACTTATGCACGCGAATTGATGGCAAACTTTTCAACCTGAACAGTTTAAAAGCACGAACCATGGTACAGTATGTGCTAATCCGGGAATTTCTGTTTGCCGACGATGCAGCCATTATTGCTCACTCCCAAGAACACCTCCAATCGCTAATGAAATGTTTTTCGACGGAACGCAAAGACTTTGGGCTAACAATCAGCATGAGCAAGACCAAAGTCCTTGTTCTAAAGACGTTTGCAAAAGAGATATGAAAACTTTTGTCATTGAACCCACGATTTGAGAACTTGCTCTTGACAGCTCACTTTGTAGGCATTGTGTAAAGTGTCGTCTGCAAGCTTGGGAGAAGCAGATACAGCTATTGGCTGCTGAACGCAGATCACGCCACCAGCGTGCCACTGACGCCGATCGGCCAAGTACCGTCTATCGCTGCGAGAGAGATTATTCCTCCCGAATCGGGCTGTTTAGTGATTCGAACAGCTGTGCAGCATTAAAAAACATACAATTTTGATGTACATCCATGGTTAACATCGACCGAATGACGCCAACTACAATTATACAAAATAGCCCATATGAATCTTAACATGTTGGTTTGTAATTTGTGACTATCGGGTACGTAAAATTTGGTTATGATCAATTTTGCATCAAGTTGGTATGAAGTACTTAGTGTTTATTGATAATTTCAATGTGAAACGTTAAGCGCAAAAAAGCACTTAGCTCCATAATTACTGTGGCATATCAAATATTCGTGTTTATATTGATTGATAGTCGACTGTTTGAGATAATATAATATTAAGGAACGTTTGTAACTCATCAAACTCGTTTCCCCTCATTGATTGTTTGCAACTTATTTGTTTTCACAAGGGAAAGGTTGGCACAAACACGAGTCAATCCAAAATAAGCAAAGATCACAACGACAAAAGGAAATACAAGTTCAGCGATGAGTTTGTGGTAAGACATTTTTGAATATATTACAGACATACAAATTCATCAAACGAAGTTGATCGTGTATAACACTTCATTGTATACAAAATAGTATCACGTTGTCGTGGGTTTGACAAGAAAAGTACATTAAAATTGCATTCTAAAACACGAATGAGAGAAAGCAGTGCCATTTTAACTTTTTCGACATCTAAATATAATATCGTTGTCTCAATAAACAGTCCGCGACAGAATAACCCGAAATTAGATCGGCATTGTTTGATATTCACTAGATTTCGATAGTGTTGGATGGATCATGGAGAAAAACACAAAATATGTGTATCTCATCGATGCAAAAGTTTCATTCAACCTCCAATCTATTTACCCTTTTCTTCATTAGAAGTTAGAAGCCTTTAAATGATGTGCTAAATTTGAAGCGATCTCGTATTACTTCAAAAGTTTATTCGACTCGACTCTCCACACAATACCCTAGTTTTTATCCCTTACTATACCGCTGGCCACAGAGGGAAAGTGCTTAGCAACGATCTATTGAGCACGAAGCTGTACAACTTTCACCCACTAGATGGGCCGAGAGGCTATTACAGTCTACATGACTATTATCGTTACCCGATTGACATTTGTCTATGGTGGGGAATCTGAGTTAGGCATATTTCCCGAAAGGTGCAACGGTTGTCGAATCGAACCTGAAGCTCCTTATTGAAAGCAGCATGTCCTATCTGGGGGTGCTACTGTGGCATCACAACACCCTAGTAGTTGCGAAATAGAAGAGCGGCTCAACTGATTCTCTAATAGCTGAATTACACATTTTCAAACATTGTAAGGGTACTTACTTAGTTGGGATTGATTGTGTTGTGAAGAACTTAGCAGGTAACTGTTTATTCGTGCAAAGGTAATGCATGGAGATGTATGTCTGAAAACAGTCAGCATTAATACGTAGTCCATTTAACTTGTTATCAGTGTATAATCTTACTCTGCGCAAGGCATGTTTATGTTCCAAGAATCTGTTGTACTATACAAAAGGTTGTATCACGAAGCTCAAATATGCGCGAATTGCTGTAACCTTCATGGTAGCAGCGACTATCTAGACCTGAAATTCAACCACCCAATCACAGAAGGATTAATACAGTATCATGCTCAATTAGGTATTTATCGAAACATGCAGTCGCAGAACACGTAATTATCTCAAAGTAGCTCATAATCGGAATACCACATTTCAACGGAACGTTCTACAATGAAAAATTGTCATCATTCAGTAAAACATTTACTAAAACAAAATCGGAAGCATTCATATCGCTTGGCCATGTGTCAGAGGTACATGTTAGCGCACAAAACTGCACGCATGAAACTTTTGAAACCCCGATTCTTCCGAATATTATATTGTATGATGCCATTATTACATTTGTGATTTTTAGCTGAACTTCAACGGGACAAGAAGTAGCCTTGTCGATTTTATAGAAGAAGAAGATTTTATATAGAAGAATTCAACTGTCTATCAGATTTAACTTCAGTTGCCTTATCCGCAATTTCGCAGATAAATCTCTCCTTTGACGTGTAAATTTACCACTTGTTTTGCTATCAATTTGCAGAAAAGTCGAAAAACCTCGGCAACACATGACAGTTCAACCGGTCAAGATGATTCCAAGCAACCACCGGGCGGCCCAGATGAGGCAACTCGGAACTTGATTCAACGTGCCAAACACAATAGTGTAGTTCTTGCCGCCCAGATCTAAAAGCAACCTGACGCGAAAACCGAGAAAACAAAGGGCGACAGCGAGCCCGGGCGACGAAGCTAATTGTGTTGCGTCATAAGTTGTGGTGTGTATGCTGGCTGCCGACACACGTGATCAACTCGTGGTTTTCATTCGACGAAAAAAGCTTTCCGTTCGTTTATAGTATGAAAGCCGCTAAGCTGATTTCACAAGTCATGTCGTTTGCAGCAAGTTGCGTAAACCCGGTGGTTTACGGTATTATGTCGGGCACCTTTAAGAACGCGATCAACCACCGTTTAATCAAACGAAATAAATATAGTCAAGGAATTAGAACTACCACGACGGACCATAACGCCGCATCCATCTTGGCGGATTAATGAAACGAATTTGCATTCCGATTAGCTCGACTGAAGTTTACGTCAAAACACGAGACTGTCGAATATTCCTTGCGTTTTATACACTCGATAACCATATGAATCTTTTTCATATTCCCAATAAATGTTAAACGTTCAATGCAATTTTTTTAACAAAAAAACATATTGGGTGGTTTACCAGAAGACTACCATGGTGCCATGCTATAGACAATAGACGCGATTCAGTCCTATCGCGGAAAATGAAAGCCGCCGACACATGAAGGTCATCTAAATGCCAATAGATTAATATTGTAGATAATAATACCATTGAACAACCACGTTGTTTGTAACAAATTAAAAAGGAATTTTCAACTAGCTAAAGGGCAATTGGTCTGAAGCAGTATTCGACAGATGAAACATTATTCGGTTGAAAATTAAATAAGTACTGGATAAAACTGGAAATCGAACATCCAGAGTTGTTATGTGTCGAAGAATAGACAATTGTTCAGCATATTAAATCTAAAATCTAGTGTATTGTCTCACTCACATTCCCCATTATAAATTATTTTCTCACATTTTGGTAATATCCAAAATTTTTTACAAACAAGCTTTAAAACGATTATCAAGTTCTGTAATTTGGAGATATTTAACCACTAGGTACTGTTTTTAAAACCAATGGAAGCCAGTTTAGTCTCAAAACGGGTTACCTGCTCCACAGTAATAAAATTAATAAAATGTAACGGGAGCAGCACAATGTATGGTCTTCAATAAGCGCCTCGATCTCCTGGACAGGAATCGCTTTTTGATTTTGTATTTGAACATTTCTGTTCTTTGCAACAACCCTTACACCAGTGGCATTCAAGTATACATCTGTCTACCACTATACCACTGTTTCAAGGCTCACTGAACCTGATCTTACTGTCTCCACATGATGACGGCAAACAGCTAGAAACTGGCTGGCTGGAATGGGGATATAATAGCACAAGATAGGGTTATTATTGCTTCTGAATATTGAATGAAAGGTGCTATGGTTTTTAATCCTTTCATGCCTGAATTATTTTCTAACCCGGAATAAAATATTTTTTCTTCGGAAACTAGTTGCCCAGGGGTGAAATAACACAAATAATATAAAAAGTTTGTGATATTTACATAATTGAGAAAATAGCAAAATGTAACCAATTGGTTACATCCGGCAGAAGTCATCAGTTTTCAGGCGTCATTTCCTTATGGCACTGCATTGTACTTTTGTGTGATAGCCTCTATAACATGTTTTGTCGTAGGTCAGACACAGAGCTACATCGCATTTTTGACACCTCACTTTAGTCAATCCTTTTACACAGTGCTTGCATCTCTTCCGGGTTTTCGAGATGAGCGGAAAATGTCCAACGTTGTCGAAACGGGATGAATTCACTGGGCAAGAGATTTTCCTCATCTTCTGTGCGGGTTGCTGCATGGCTGTTGTAGACATTGGCCTTCCTCTTGGAGTTACGGGCGGAGTCATTAGAGCGATTGCTATGTCTTCTTTGAAGTCAGAGAGACACATTCCTGTTAAACTCATGAAATCACAGGTCATTCGGTATAACAACCAAGCATTTACCACACTCAGATCTAACAGATAGAAAAAAATCCTCATGTACCATTTCTTCGACTTGAAATCGGTACGATAAAGTTCGAAAAACATATTGCACAAATCGACCCCCCATGAATTTGTTATATTCTTTTACAACGAAAGGTCTACCAACTTCTACATATGACTTCTGTTTTCGATCCCATCTCATCACTGTATCAGCCGGTTCTATTCCCGCATATGAAGAAAGTAGGTGAATTAGTTTGTTGTCAAACCACTTCACAGCTATTATATTACTATTGATTTCAACTCTGAAGTCGTAACTTCCTCTCCCATCTTTTTGTAGCAGTTTATCATTCTTCAGTATACATCTTTTCAGCCTGTTCACCCTGACGGTAGACACATTGAGAATACCAGATTCCTGTAGCTTCCTTGATAAGCCCAATGAAGAGAACCAGTTATCATAAAATAACTTGTAGTTCTTGTGCTTGGGCATACCTTCAGCAAGCCGAAGTGCCGAGGTTGATGACACTCTAACTTCGACATCTTCCTTCTTCCGATCCTTCCCCGTATAAATCACGAATTCATAAATAAGGCCACTCGATCATGCACTAGATATGGCTTTATACCCCCATTTATGTGGCTTTCTTGGATTGTATTGCTTTAAGGAGATATGCGCTTTGGTCGGAATGATTTGTTCATCCACGGCTTGATGTTCTTCTTGTGGAAGTTTCTGACAGTTCGATTTGATGGAGTCCATAATTGGTCGAATTTTGAATAATTTGTCATCTTTGTTGCCATTTTCCTTCTGCAAAATGTTATCATTAAAATGAAGATAGCGCTTTATCTCCTCATATCTGTCTCGACTCATATTACTCGAAACTGCTTTGAGGCTTGAGCCTTTTTTCCAGTAAGTTCGATAACTAGGAACTTTGATTATACCAGTTAGGAGTGTGATCCCCACGAAAGTTCTTATATCCGTATTGTCAATTCGCAACTCTTTCCCAGCGGTCTGCATTGCATAAATTTTGGTTTGGTAAACCATTGTCTCGAATGCCGAATTGTCGAACATCAACTTAAAAAAGGAAATCGGTGAAAAGATCTGGGTCGTGGGCGTATGAGTAAGTGTCCGCAGTTATCGATCGTGCGATCTGCCATGGAAACAATGAGCGCTACACGGTCGTGAGCAGACAATAACGAATGTCACTTTTTTGGAGCGAAGCGAAGTGCGAAGCGAATTTTCGAAGTGCCCTAACTGCCCTTCGCGATAGCGAATAGTATCAAAGCAAAGCACTTCGCAATGGCGAAGCGAAGCGAATATTCGCACTTCGCCATAACGAATATTAGTGAATAATCTTCGCTCAACTTCGATGTAACCCAAAAACTTCGTTTTCGACAAAAAACCTTGCTTTAATTTGCTATAATTCGCTAATATTCGTTTAAATTCGCTATTCTTCGCTAAAATAAAACGAATTCCGAAATAAATTATTTTTTGACCATGAAAGAACTTTTATTTGACAAGAGAGGAGTTTTTCATGAGCTTTGGAATTGTAAATATAAAAAACCGTGTTTTCTCAAAGGAAATTAGGCTCCTCCTCTGACTCGGTCTCTGAGACCGGGGTTCTGGACCTGGACCTTGTGCCGGAACTGGTCCGGCTGCCTCCAGTCAGAGGGGAGTAGGCCCCCGCCGTGAGCTCCTGGGTGTCGACAAACTCGACATCCTCAAGGTTGGCCTCAGAGTCATCCTGGTCTTTGAGCTGCTGCTGACACTGAGTGCTGGTAGCTTCGCCATTGGTGAACTCCTGGAGGCGGAGCTTCATCCTCTTCATGTAGGGGAGCACTCTCTCGTAATTGTCATGAATGTAGACGAGCTCCTGTACCCTCTCGTTGTTCAGAAGGCTTCGGGTGGGCTTGGTCACGAGTCCAGCTTCCGAGAAGACCCTCTCTGATGAGGCTGAGGTTGACGGGATGGCGTAGACCATCCTAAAAGAAAATGAGACAGGTTTAGTATTTTGTATTAGGTTCCATTGGGTACAAAAGTTAAACTACTATTTCGAAGTATAGCAATACTATATCAAAGTATAGCAATACTACATCTAAGAATAGAAAATATTATATCGAAGTATAGCGAATAATATCGAAGTATGGCGAAGTTTAGCGAATATTATAGCGAAGTATGGCGAATAACGAGAATAAATTATAATCCAACGGAAAATAAGTGACCTTTAACTTTGGAACAACTTACTGGGCGTCTTTGGCGAGTAGAGGGAGCTTCTTGGCCTTCATCTTCCAGTACTGGAGCACGTCGATGTCCTCCTTTTCCAGGGGAGACGCCATCCACTCATTCATCTCCTTGACATAGGGAGGAACTGGGGCTGGTTGAGACTGGGACTGGGACTGGTCGACGCTGCCAAAGGCCAATTCCGGATCAAGATCAAGGTCATGGTGCTCTTGGAGAAAACCTTCAAGATCTTGGCAAGCGGGATCCAGCATCTGAATGGAAGGTGGGGCGGCTGGGGCCAAGTTGGCCAAGAGCAACTTGATGCTCTGCTCGCACTCGTAGAAGAGGTGACCATGAGACCTGGTCCTGAGGTACACGGCCTTCTGAGTAGGGTTTAGGTAGTGCGCAATCTAGTAGAGGTCCACGTTCCTGCCCAGCTCGGGAACTCTGATTTTGATCTCCTCCTGGAACTTCTTGATGAATGCCTTGGTGGCAGCCTTAAATTCGGCGAACAGCTTGATCCTGGAGGCGGACATCATGGCAATCTTGGCCATGTACGGAATGACATGCTGCAGTGTGGGCGTCTCATCTGCCTGGAGACGTTTGCTGACCTCCTTGATCTGCTCCAGGGGCCAGAGGATGTCTTCCAGGTCCTGAAACTGCGGCTTGTTTGGAATGAGGGCCGCAAAGTCTGAAGGGGTGTTGAAGACATCATCCTTCAGCGACAGCAGGACCGCCTTGTTCCGGACGATGGATGTGATGGTCATGCACATTGAAGACCAGCGGATCTTGCTGTACTGAACGATCTTGATGAAGGGAACTGTAAAGGAATGATTTCTAATTTTCGAAGTAATAGCAAATAATAACGAAGCTTCGCTGATAATATGGCGGAGCTTCGCAAATATAGCGAAGTATAACGAATAACATAGCAAATTATATAGCGAATAGTATCGAAGTTAACCGAATATTGCGCTCACTCACCTTCCAAGTCAGCTGCCTTCTTCCTCATGAGATGGTTCCTGACCGAAGAACGCTTGACCCCGGTGGCCAGAGCCCTAACCAGCTTGACCAAGTCGCCCACCTCCTCGATCTGCATGGCATACTTGAGGGCGTTGTTAATTGCGTGGTCGACAAAGTACAAAAGTACAAAAAAGAACAACCCTTTGTCTACTGACCGTAACACTAGTTACCACCTCAAATGTTAGCTTATAGCAAATAAACAAGCAGTCTGTTGCTAACTGGCTTACGTCGGTACTTTCAGTCACCATCGGAGTTCACTTGTCTGGCGGTGTCTATCAACAAGTGTCAACATCAAAAACAATTCCCGTAGAAGGGTTAAAATATTAAAGTACAAAAACGAAGACTTCGCTTTTAGCGAATACTTCGCTAATATTCGTTTATGGCGAAGTTTGAACTTGCAATTCGTTTTAAGCGAAGCGAAGTATAACGAATTTTTAGCGAAGTTTATTTTTGCCCTTCGCCATGGCGATAGCGAAGCGAATATTCAACAATATTCGCTTCGCAAATTCGGTTCGCTTTAAATCCCAAAGCGAACTATCGTTATTGTCTGGACGGCACGGAAGCAGCGACAGACCGGAACCACGGAGTGAAGGTCTTGCCTACCCCTGTGCCACCCGGCAACGAAGAGGACTGAATGAATTGGAGGTGAGCGAACTTTCGGTTGCCGCGTGTTGACTGCCAATCCATGTGGAGTTTTCCATTGGGTGATTGAAGTACTAAGCCATTTTCAATCTGTGCAGATCTTACCTGCTAAACGTCAAGTAATTTTGTGTTGGTGTTTCATCAATGTACGTTGCATCAGCGAGTTCCCACCTCTGTTATTCCTCTTGTCACACGATTCTCTGTAGAATTTCTACCCATAATCATTTGCTCCATATTAGTATAAGATGGCAAGTTAAAACTACTCGATCCCTTTTTCCATTTTGCGATTTGTCAGCATTTTTGCTCTTATCTGCTAATCTAATTCCAGCCGTTTCTGCTTGATTCGTATGCTTCATAGTTCGCCAGATGTCGAAGTAGCTGAATTCAGTTCAAACGTTTTGCCAATTCCGTGATCCGGCGGTTTACTCGTTACGTAATTAGTCACGTGATGGGGTTTATCACGATAGAACGGAAGGTTATGTAATTCCAAAGGAGTTCAAATTGAAGCGATTATTTGAGCGACAACTTTAGTGCTGTCACTTGTTTTAACACCACCGTGCAATTAACAAAAGCATTTGCTGCTTTTAACAATACTCATCAAGCGTGTCTGAATTAATTTTTCCTCGAAGCTTTTGTCGTTTGTTTAATTCCGATTATGAAAAACCGATGAATATGGAGTCTGATCCACTTTGTGGTTTTGCGGCCCTATCGGCAAGCACGGCTGTATGCGTATGTAAGCCGAGGAGAATCAATTTACCAGCGGACTTTCAAAAGGCTTTGTGCTTCGGCCACCTTTTCCTATCAAAATGTTTCTGTCCGCAGGCGATTCGCATTGTAAGAAGCCATAGGAGGATTTGAACAGTGCTTCACCTCAGTAGGAATGTTCGGCGTGACCGATTGATTGGGAATTACAAGATTGACTCAAAGTGAACAATTTATTGCCAGAATGTTTATAGACTTGCCAGGAAATTGTTAGGCATCTTTCGAACATTAAATCGATCCTTGTCAGGGGATTTACTAAGGTAATGACCAACTGCCGAGCAGGCGGTAGTGACCTAGGTTACATTCCTGCCGAAGGATATCTCCCTGTCCAATCAAATTAGTCCCATCGATAAGGATGTTTACGTACCTCCATAACGTTCGATGTACAGATGTATTGCAGTGACCTGTGCTAAAAGCGGATTCGCCGTATCTTTTAGCAGGTTCAGACGCTTGTTTCAACTGGCAGGCAGGCGTACCCCAGCTCTTTACAGCTCACGCTTTTTGCCAGTGCCATTTTTAGCCATCTACTACTTTTGTTCGCAATTATCTAGTTAAGCATGCGAATTTTGATTCACCGCCATGTATTCGGTGACTAACGACGTTAGTTACATGACCGAAGCGGTCTCTCCGATAAGTCAATTGCTTTTTATCGTCTTGATCACAAGAACTCGCTTAGGAATTGAAAGTTTATCCTATATTTTCCAATAAATAATTAGCATGGATGTTTATCTGGGTACCGAACTCCAAGCGTACAATATTAATATTCGAAGAAAGTACATTCTAGTTGAGAAACCCGATTGGCTAAACGATAATGATTTAAAATACTCATTTGCATGCATTTCACAAACGTTTAACGAATCACTACAACCATGTGCTACTTATTTGAATCTAATACATCCTAATGGGTCATCAACTGGTGCCATAGATGTGCCCGCCGTCGGATTGTACGTTTTGAGATTAGATGGATTACAATACCTCGATCATATGAAAGAAAATACATTATCTGACACACCGATGGATAGTAACGAGGTGTTGTGATTGTGTTTTGGTATGTATATTCATTAACAGTTTCTAACGGACAATGTGTAGTGACGAACTGACATGTCACTATGTTCCTAAGCTTTACCTCCCGTAACAATGTTTATGTATTATTCAATGTGTTGAAATTCAAATCATATCATGGATTTAAAAAAAACTGTGAAGAATTTAAAGCATAATGAACAATTTGTATACTTTAGACTAATTTTTAAACATATTGTGGCGCCCAAACGTTGCTTGATTGAGCCGATCAAACTTTCGGAATAGGCGAGGTTTTATCTTGATTGCAGAGATGTTTAAGCGCCACAGAAGCCGCTCAATTGAAGTAGTTAAGCTGGAACAAAAGAATGAGCATACTGGACACGAACTTTTATGATGTCTAATAAAACTTCAGCCTGTGTATGAAAGGAATTCCTACATCATTTTGTGGATTCGAAAAATCGTGCTGCTCCTTTCTGTAGCGTATACAAAGTGATTCATTGTGGTAGGTGATCGCGAACGTAGTCAGTTCGGATCAAGCGTTACTGGTGTGTGGCGCGTCGACATTTTACTGTATATATAACTCATGAGTTTGAGCAAAATGTCCCTATTTTCGTCCGTTTCCTTCATATATCCGAGATGGGTCGTTTACTGTTTGAGCTCATCAGCTAGTGATGCGTTGGTAGTGCCAAACTTATCCAAAGTTCAAACATCGTCTATCATTTCTTAACACGTTAAATGCGATGGCGGAAACTGCCGACTCTCCGCTGCTGCGATGATGTTTGGATCGCTGTAGACGCAGTGCCCTTTGTGCAGTCGTGCTGGGAGGTTGTGTGTGTGTTTCTCGACGTGCTCTACACGCTGACGCAATGAAATTTACCCAAAGATATCGGTCACGACCCACCGGTGGGTTGTATCGCACCCAACGTGTTAAATGCTTCACGGCTTGCGGGTCGTAACCTTAAGAGCACGAAAAGTACACTATCTAACTTTATCATTAAACATCACCCACCAATAGATTTTTCACTCGGAATGATGTGTACATGATGCCAATTTACATGGATGTTAGGAAACGTTTCATAGCTTTGATGGATTACATGTTTTAAGATTCATGATTTATAGCATAAATGCAACTTGCTGTACAATTTTTTGTAAATTTTTGTTCATTCAATGTTCTAATTGAGATCCGACATGGCGTACCTTACACGATGACCTTGAATCACGTGATTTCATAAACCCGTTCGTCACGTGATGCAGCGTTTCATGATGGGGACATGAAAGGAAAGTTATGTAATTTAATTGGATTTTGCAATGAAGCATTTACCGAAGCGACGACATCGGTTATTACTTGTTTTTCTATCAGAATACACTGAAATTATCCGTTCTTGTTTTTCTAACTATCTATTAGGCGCAAATTTTAACTATTGAATTGCATGTAATTCAATGAATACATGTAATGCATGTAATTACTGTAAGACTGATAAAGTCAGTCAACAAAGTGGTTTAATTGAAAAGTCTTCCAATATCGTTCTAGGACACGCACCTCTTATTTTATTTGCTGTAATGTAGTAGTGATCACAGCACTCATAATGCTTCTCATTTATTGAATAATTCATACAGTAATACGTTAAGAACTTCTTTCAAGTTTGCATTGTTCTTTTCATGGAGATATTTCGACATTTGGCTTTGACGCCTAGAGTGAAGAAAACACGATGACAAGATTTTCATCATCAACAATTGTAAATATAAGCATTTGGAAATAAGAGCCAATATCTGAATATTTCCTACCCCTGAACAAATTGTTTACCAGAAAGAGCATGGAAGTAAGCTGGTTCTCTGTTATGGAGGCTAATGTCACAAAGATCATAATTTGGAACAATTTTTTTGGAAAAATGAATGAACTGACAGTCAAAATGTTACTCAAAAAACGAGTCGGACATTTAGCTACATTACACTTTCCTACATTGTGTAGGATAAATAAGATCAAGTGCATATATACAAATGCTCAGTGTTTAACTAACAAATTAGCTGAACTATGTGAGATTTGTGACAGACTTTCACCCGATTTGGTTTCGGTTACAGAGAGTTGGTTCCAGCCATACATCACTGATTCTGAGCTCTCGATTCCGAAAATATCACTACTCCGCCTGAAGCAACCGTTGTATATGATATACAGTGACCATGCGGTGCTTGTCTTTGATTATGCAGGTAGTGCCGAACGATTAAACGAACAGACAAAAGTCTTAAGGAAAATACAGTTTTATTCCTTAAATGTCAGTCTCAAGGATGCACACACTCAAGGGTTTATTGCATAAATTCTGACTCATATTACAATTCTTTTTTAAATTAATTGAATTCGACGATTGACGAAAAACCGATTTTTATACCACACAAATGCAACCACAACTACCAGTTTGTTATCAGGAATAGAACTAAAAATGCTTAGCTATAAAGAGAGAGTCTTGGGTAACTCATACGAATTTTGGTAAGGAAGCAACTTGGAAGCGAATCTGTAAGATACGGAATTACGTCACGACGCTTGTAAGAGAAGATCGCATGCAGTTCCAATGGAACTTGCTTAATATAATGGAAAAGAATCCTGAGCTTCTTTACAAGATAGTAAATGAACGTTCAAGAATCACACCAGGCGCACTGTTTGTACAAATCGCTAATGGATTGACTCACTCTGCAAAAGATACCGCCGATGCTTTAGCAACGTTTTACTCACTTGTCTTCAATCCTAAGCGTTGTATCCCATGTCAAGTTTTACCAAATTCGCCGCATTTGGAATTATTAAGTGAAATGACTGTTAATGAATACATGGTTGGGCGAGAATTTTGTCAACTAAACGAAAAGAAGTCCCTTGGGTCAGACAAAATTACCCACGCCTTACTTCGCAGATGTCGCATTGTTTTGACTGATTCTCTGACGCGCTTATTCACTCTCAGCCTACATGGAGGAAAAATACCCCCGCAATGGAATGTAGGGATAATAACTCCTATTTATAAAGGCGTTATCCGTTCAGACACAGCAAACTATAGACCGGTAACGCTAATTCCGGCATTCTCTAAATTTATAGAACGCATTGTGACTGCGCGCATAAAATACCATTTTGAAATCCAAAATATTTTGACCGCAGAACATCACTGTTTTCCAAAGCTTTCGACTCTAGTCAACCATAACATTTTAATTAAAATGTTCGAAGCTTATGTGATAACGGAAATGATGCTGAATTGGATAAGACACAATATTACTGAGAGACACATCCAAGTGCGCGTCGGCAGCAACCCCCCCTGAAATTAGACGTCACAAGTGGAGTTCTACAAGGCTCGGGACTTGGACATCTTCTGTTCTTGGTGTATATGAACGTTACAGTGGAGGATATTAGATGCAACTTGATACTTTTTGCCTATGATATTAAAATATAGAAACATGTCAGGTCTGTAAATGACCGTATGACATTACTACGGGATCTGTGCACCTTAGTTCGTTTGTCCCAGACAAATCAGTTTGCATTTATTGTAAAATGCGGCGTCTTAGAAAATCTCTGCACAGCACGTATCAGCTTGGCATGCAAGATTTCGTATGGACTACCGCAGAAAACGATCTTGGTATCTGGGTGCTGTTTAACCTTAAGCCTGGACATCATCGCCGGAGAGTGTACAATAAAGCCTACCGTATCTTGAGTCTTCTAAAAAGGATATTCAGGATTTTCACGCCCGAAAATTTACCCCGGTTAATAAAGTCGTATGCACATCCTGTTTTGGTATATTCCATCCACGCCTGGGCACCATGGATGAGGAAGCATATCTAATTACTTGATAGGATTTATTATCGTGTGACAAAGTTGGTCTCAAATTACAGAACTTTGCCTTTCAAAGAGCGAACGTTAAGAATAAATCTACGCAATTTCACCCAACGACGGATACGGAGTAACCTCCAGTTGCATATTGAAAACCATCCCTTAAACTATTGCTAAAACCCAATGGTCTTACTCGAACAAGAAAACATTCAAATGCTTAAAGCATTCCTCATTCTCGATTGAATGTTTCTCGGTAATGATTTGTTTCATTTGGAACATTTTGCCTGAAAAAAGCACACGCTTGGAATTTGTTAAGGTTGTCGCTGCTAAAATCGACGGGTATATGACGAACCATGCGGTATGTGAATGTTCCTATTGCATTTTAAGAGATTCTATATTTTACTCGATATACCTCGTCATCCTATGGTTATTGTTAAGCATACTGCTTTTCCTACCATAAAAATGTCTGAGTTCCGAGTTATGATAGATATCGAGGTAGCAGACATGCATTAACTGCCATTTATCTATCGCTTGTGTCCAATCATTCAGTGTTATCAGTAAATTGGAATATATATATATATATATATATATATATATAACTCAGAAATTTTTATGGAAGAAAAAGCAGTAAGCTTAACAATAAACATAGGATGACGAGGTATAACGAGTAAAATATGGAATCTCTCAAAAATCAATAGTAGCAGCAATTTGCTTTTTTTAACCATAAATCTTGAATCTTGAATCTTGAATCTAGCAGTCACATACCGCATGGTTCGTCATATACTACTATTCTACTGAATTCATATTCATTTACTGCTTTATCGCTAGATGAATTGCACCGGAGATAAATTCGGATTAACCATTTTTGTCCATTCAATGATCTAATTGAGATCCGTCATGGCGTACCTTACACGATGACCTTGAATCACGTGATTTCATAAACACCCGTTGGTCACGTGATGCAGCGTTTCATGATGGGGCATGAACGGAAGGTTATGTAATTTAATTAGATTTTGCAATGAAGCATTTACCGAAGTGACAACATTGGCTATTGCTTGTTTTTCTATCAGAATATACTTAAAATATACGTTCTTGTTTTTCTAATTATGTTTTAGGCGCAAATTTTGGCTATTGAATTGCTAACAGTTGTAATGCATGTAATTACTGTAAGTCTGATAAAGGAAACAGTCATTAAACGAATTTAATTTAAGTCTTCCAATATCGTTCTAAGACACGCACCTCGTATTTTATTTGCTGTAATGTAGTAGTGATCACAGCAATCATAATGCTTTTCATTTATTGAATAATTCTTACAGTAATTCGTTGAGAACTTCTTTCACTTGTGCGTAGTTTTAGCGTTTACCTGCATAATGTTATGAAATATTGATACTTGAACAAGCGAAGTTGTTTTGAAAACTTGTAGCTCAGGTACCGGATTGTAGTTCATAGTTGTTCTCCGAGCTGGTATGATTGATTGCGAAAGAAGTTTCGCTGATGATGTCATCTAGTTTGATGACGAAACGTCCGCAATCAATCATACCAGCTCGGAGAACAACTATGAACTACAAGCGATGTTCTTTGTGCATATTCCATTATATTATGGGAACTAATATTCGAATAATCAAATAAGCTATAGTTATAAATGATTGAACTCTGACTATGGTCCAATTAAAACGTATTTATGAATAAAGCTCTTAAAATCTATATTATTTACAGAATCTAATAAATAAACTGAGCTCCAGCGTGGGAGTATACCCCTTAGATTTATAATCGTGAATGACTATCTATATCTTTGCTAGTAGTGAAGAATATATGAATAATTTTCTGATTTGATTGAATTTTGTTATCCGGTCACGACAACAATCAACATTAAAATTTTACGGGAAATACGGTGCAGTTCATAGTAATGGAAATTTTTTGTCCGGAGACTTTGAAATTTTATTTCAGCTAACACACTTGCAATCGTTTAACCTAACAGAACATCTCTTATTTCATTATATTTATATCTGTTGATGGATATAGGTTCTTTGTCTCGTTGGTAATAAACACGTTTGATTAATTAACATTCTCTTATGTTGTGGGTTTAGCTGGTGAACTCGATTATCGTATGAAAGGTGGATCACAAGGCGGATTCCGGACTCAATCGATAAGTGGGGTTTGAACGTGGAATAGAGTTGGTTAACAAGTATACTTTTTGTCTAACGCTGTATCACTGTTGCAAGGCTTACTGAAACTGATCTTACTGTCTCCACCCAATGAAGGCAAACGGCCTTAATCCTGTAGTGGTTTTCAAGGGAGGGGAAAGTCAGCACCAAAATATAAGGTTAGTTCATGTTAGATCTAGTACCGACGACGTAATCGCAGCTGCCGCCTCGATTGAATCAACACATTTTACGCTTGAGTATGGTACAAAATTGATCTTAAGCACATTTCCGAAATGTGCAATGAAGTTTAAATTCGAATAAATTTGGAGCATGGCACTTACTGATCCGATTTCACAGGAATCACTTAAAATTCTCAAATGTGCTATTTGTCATGCATATAATTTTAAATGCCCATTACGTATTCAGAAAAATTCCCAATATTACGCATGTTTTATTTCAGTTGTACAGGAATTAGAGCACAAGTGATATCTTCTTTTTCATCTTGCAATTCCCATTTGACATTCAATCTCCACTGTGAAACATAGAAAAGAAGAAATTTCAGTTAGAATGAATTTGCGGAGCAGGGTATATTACACTGTTTTAAGAGATGGCAACAGGTTCATTCTACCTCCCATAATTCCTCTTCAAAGAATGAATAGCAATAGAAGTGGTGTGATTGTGTTGTATCAAATCTACGATTTCGCATATGGCGAGATATTCCATGGTAGTTAAAACGTTACATATTGCTTTTAAGGATAACTTTGTTTGTGTTTAGTTTAGCGTTATCATGGGAACAATTTGTGTCTTTTAATCGGATGTGGCTCCAAAGAAAATTGGGTTTTCTAATTGGGTGTTGCTCCAAAGTATATCTAGATTGAGTGAGAATAACTATTTACGTTTAATTGAATGTGACGTAAATCTGTACGTTTTAGAAATCACGAAGAGCAGAAAGTACACTAGCATGACTTTAATAATTCAGAAATAGAAACATTGTTCCTCAATATATCATTTACATTCGTGTACCACTCTTTCTGTTGCCCATTAGCCACACACAAAATTGTGCTACCCATTTTTTTAATTGGAAATTTATGGGATAGCAGAAGAAAATAATCCGGAGCTTAATCTTAGTATCGACTAAAACCTGATTCGTTTGAGCAGTTTGTAAGAGTTGACTGTCATATCAAAGAGATTAGTTTTAAATGCAACTCACGGATGGATAGGCACTAGAAACAGGGAGCGAATATTTGTACGTGTATTCCTTGCCAGGTTCCAGGGGACAAGCCGGAGTTACAAAGTGACAAATATCGGAATCTTGTATGTGAAATGGCACCGGAATACCGGCCACAATGCCGTGTACTGAAGCTTTTCCACCGGAAATTCTTTTTTCTGTGTGAATGAATGTCACAAACGGTGAATGAGTATTAAAAATCAGAATCAGCGAATGGTTTTTGTCGAGACATTAAACAACTTATAACGAATTATGAAGTCTGAGATATAAATGAGTCGCTGCTAATGAAGCATTGCAGGGCAATAATTTGCATCACCAATCCAAGCAAAATGGCTCACGCAAACCACGAATTGGATGATTGTTAAGATATTTCGAAAATTTCAAAAATAATTGAGTGTCACGAATCTCTCATTTGTGGCTGCTTTGCTTCTAATATGAAACTACAGAAAACTGAGACGGATTCCCTCCAACCAAACAGTGTAATTCTCAAATGCCGTGTGTGAGCGAGATGGAGAATGCGCACATTCATTGATCATTGAATTTTATAAATTGCAATGTCATATCTTACCGCTATTGATGTCACATGACGCAAACTATGCCATTTTAACCTTTTCTTCGAATGATATAGGTTGAGATAATCAGTGCCGAGTGTTAACCATTAGTATTCGTGATTCGGGAAATAACAAGGTCGCAATCTCTATGACGAACTTAATATTTTCTGTATGTATAAAATTCTAAAAATCAAGGAGCTTCTCAAATAGGCTTAACGGGCACATCTAGGCGAAAAAATTCCCACCGAACACCTGTTCAAATTTTACTTCTCCGTAATTTAGCATTGGGATCGAGATCCTGATATAATGAAAACTCACTGGGAACAAATTTCACGTCAATTTCTGTTGTGCTTCCTTTGCGAAGAATGCATGGTTTCTCGTTGCACGGAATAACATCAATTGATTCAAGAATACCATCTACGGAACCTGAGTAAAAGGACAAATAAAATTTGGAAATTAGGTCGACACTGCCAGAATCTCTTTTTCACTAAATCGGCTTAGTTAATATAAACCTAGTCATATAACATAACAACGAGTGACTGAGTCAAGTTTAACCGGACATATCACATGAGGTAATTATTCAAGGATTTTACTATTTATGGTTGAAAAGCGTATGGATCAAATCACTAAAGGATTACGTTATGAATAAAAATTTAATAAAACATGCATTATAATGTGAATTGATGCGGCCAATCAATCCTCATTAAACCATCTACCATGAGCATGTAAATTCAGTATAATATCAGGTTTTCTACGTAAAATTATTAGATATAGTCATCATAAAAGAAACAGCAGTACATACCACAGTCCTTGAACGAGGAACCGCCTGTGTACATCGAATGAATAAAAGGTAGACTCAGAGCAACTATGCAAATGAGCTTGTACATTTTGATTATGGCACTCGCTTTCTCTCTATCAGCAGAATGTAATCAATGCGCAGATGTTAGAACGTTATATAGACTTCAGTTTTCCTCATGACTTGACCAAAGTCCAATGGTTGCATACGGATCGCGTGAGAATATCACGCCACTGGCAAATGCATGCATTGTCCCCAAGTTTGGTCTGAGAATATTAAAGTTCATTTTTTTTATTTCATTCAACATGTGATCACGTGATACGTTGACATTGTAGTATCCTCCTTGTTGTAATGAGAACAGTAAAAAAACGTCCAATTTTGTCCAATGTTTTTTGTGGCGCACACATCCCCATCACTTGCGAACACCACAATATGTTGATCATTTAAACGCGCCTCGAGCGCTTGGACTGGAATCACGCCGTGATTCTGAATTTGAATATAGTGGTTCTCCGTAAGAACCCGAATCAACAATGGCATACAGGCATAAATTCGTTTAATTTTGTCTTACATATGGCAATGCTCCTTAAATGTCACTGCTGCTACAATCTCAACCCAAATAAAAATTAATTTTACGTTGTCAATGAAACGTGAACGTCGTAAACAAATATTCTCTGATTTGGGTATTACTTGCCAAAACGAATGAATTCCCATTTTTATGGTCTTCCGTTAGCGAGGTATCAAATTACTCGAAATAGCTATATAATTTAGGTTACACGTGGAACACTTTATCCAGCAACACACTGCTGTATGAAATCAAGATTGCGTATTTTTTAATTGTAGGTTTGTCTAAGAGATGAATTGCGACTGAATGAGTGTTTTTCTTACAAATTTTCTACGGATTGACTCTTATCTATTTCATCATTTTTAAAAATAGCAGACGTAAATGCAATAAATTAAGGTGATATAAGTTTGATCACGCCAAAGTAACGCTGCTTACAAAATAAAGCGTTGTGTACGAATTACATTTTATGGTTCCCCAATTTGTAAGTTTGTGGTTTATTTGGAACGCTTTAATTCGTTTTGTCAAAAGTTGAAGTTAAATATAAATTTCTACAGAGGTAAATGCCAGAATCATGTAAGTAATTTCTTCAAAATTTTATTCAACATGATTCATGTTTGTTTCTTGGCCTCATTCGGCACATGTTGATCATTGATATATATCGCAACCGCAAAACGACTTCATGTTCCACAGGGTTTCAAATGACCGACCCGTCCGATTAGACAGAAACAATCACCCCTGCAGTGATTACAGCGATAAGCATTACTTGGGTGAATGGCGGTAGTGTCACGCTGAAGGCGTGATCTAAGTTCAGCAGCCGAGTGCTCTTCCCCGAAGTGAAGATAACGCTTCACATAGTTTCTCAAGGTGAGTGATCAACAGCAAGTTCTTCCAAACACGTGAGTCGATGTCAAAAGCTTTAATATCTTTTTCAAAAACGTCTTTGTACCGCAAGTGCAGACTATCCGAAGGTCGACATTTTATTTTCAACTCTCCATAGTGTAGTTCGCTGGGGATCAGGTCATTTTACGTCTGTACTCCTGACCTATTGTGAAGGTGCTAAGTGCTATATCAAAAGCTTTTGACTGATGCGCAAAACACAAAAATATGAAAATACCGACGACGAATATTGCGAACAGGTATCAATTCGGGTTTCGGATTGATTGCATACGAATGATTCAAGTGACAACATAGTTTGAAGTATGAGAAGATGGACAACGTCAGCCGCAATCGAACGACATGCGATCTGTTAATGTCAGTCAAACGAACCCTGCGTGGCGTGGACTTGAATTGTACCGTTTGACAAATCGATTGGTAGATCAGATCGAACTGAAAACCGGGACAGACTCGATTCTGGATCAGTGTTGTGGTTGTTTGATTTGCCTATATTAGATAGGCGTGTGTTTTGTTATTCGTCTTGTGCGTAATAAGCGTATTGGACCAATTGGCATTTCTCTTGTGTTGTGGCATTCCTAGGTGAACCCCGATTAGCCTTGGACAGGTTGACAATTGGGATGAATCGAGACTCAATCGATGTGCTGGAGGTAAATTGGTTAATTTTGGACTGTTGAAAAAGAAATGCTATGATAAGTGGCCAGCTGTTATTTCCGGCTTTCGCCCTCACCCGTTACTTTAGCTAGCGTAAGCGACGCAGTCGTAGTAAGATGAACATGCACTGTAGAGCAGTATTTGTTACATTTTCATCCAAACTATGTTAACGATGTGATGGAAAGCACCCAGCTTCCGTTAGTGTCTTGTATTGATGGTCAATGATTCGCTAACCTGTAGTAGAGCATTTATTAAGCACGAACTATATTCTATTAATGTTATCTTCATTGTTAGTCTGCAAATGCTTAGTGTTCGAACGGGACAACATTGCAGTTGCTCTGTAGTTCATCTTATCACCTTCGGTGTCCTGCTAGAGATTATCCGTAATATTTGTAGCAAGATATTTGTGATATGTGGTTGTGGTTAACGGTCGCAGAAGTGATTAATTGATGCGATAAAGTCCATTGACAATGGAATTTCGCCTTTTTCATGCCGATTGACAACCCGATGTCTTTACATGCAAGCAGAAAGCAGCTCATCAGTCAGTAGAGCTGCCATTTGAAGTGAGCAATGATGGCTGTATCTTTGGCAAACAAAAGATCACAGTTTAAAATTCCCCGTAACAGATTAAAAAGCTCGTCATCACAGCTTGTGCTTGGGTAAATATACTCCGCTCTTATTCTAGTAGCGTGAATATACGGTATAGCAAAATCACATGCTAGTATGAAGCTTTTGAAATTCAACCGTTAAGGTTGACTGACACAATCATGCCAGTCAAAAAGATAATCAGCTTAAGCAGAGTTTGAGGGAAGCCTACAAGAGCAAGCATTTAAAAAAAGACTCATCCTATTGGCGTAGTTGAATGACTCAGGTATATCAATAAAAAGATCGCACAATGGCCTGCGCAGTTCCCAAGGCATTTTTTGAACTTAACTCAGGGAAAAAATCGTATCTATTATCAATGTTTCATTAGAATAGAGAAAACTGATTCACCTGAATCTACAAAATACGCCCGAACCTCTTGTATAACCTGTCCTCCGAATCGGCAATACTGACGTTTAAGATAAATTTCGAGCAGGATTTCATACTTAAAATCTGGGAAAATGCTTTGACTAGTCTGATCTACAATTGTGGTGATGTGACATATTCTTTATACTATCGTCCGACAGATTTGATACTAGTGCCATCATAAGTAATGGAGTCAATCACGACTGACACACTGTGAAATCAATTTGAGAACAAAATCTTATTAGCTGAAGAAAAATACATGGTTTCAGAAAAACGATCTTGCCTCACAAACTATAGTACTTTCGGCAGTGCTTGTTTTCGTAGATAATGTGAAGATTTGCCATAAGGTAAACTTCATTGTCCACATGCAGAATCTGCAACAAGATCTTGACATGATTCATGCAGGGTCCCAAGATAAAGAACTGCCGCTGAATACCACAAGATGCAGCTTATTATTCTCTTAACAGCAAGTTGAACTACAAATATTATTTGAGTTGAACTAGTATAAAACCAGATTTTGGCGTGATTATTCAGCCTGATTCGGTAGACTTAATGCAATGTCAATTTACTGCCAGCAGAGATGGAAGCAACTTGGGCCTCCTTAAAAGAGACATAGATTTGTTTGAAACCAGTATAATCTGTAAGTTTATTTCCAGCTAGATCAATCCTCAAATTGAATATGCTATACCAGCATGGCATGGTTGGATAAAGATATTTAGCTATTGGAAACTCCACAACACAGAGCGACAAAGCTCGTCCGTGGACTTTCTAATTATCCCAAAGAAGCACGCCTCGTAAGAATAAAACTGAACTCAGCCCATAATAGACAACGACATGCAACACTTTTATTCATTTGAAAAGAGCCTAATTAAATGAACTATACTCACAGACGGTTGTTGCATCTTTCTTAAATTACACATCTGAGTAGTCACCAGTTTAACCTATATCAACAGTATACCAGGTTGAACTGCTGCAAATACCCAGTTTCTGCATGCAGCGTGCAATTATGGAACATTTTACCTATTCACGTGCTACAATCTGAAACCATTGATGCTTTCAAAATATCATTAGATGCCCAAATCGAAAACTATGTTTGTACATTTTATAAAAATCTTTAACAATACTTTAATAATATATTGTGATGCTCAAATTCTCAGCCCTTACAAACCACTACTGGATTCAGGCTGTTTGCCGTCATCAGGAGACAGTAAAATCAAGTTCAGTGAGCATTGTTGTTAGTCTTGTAAAGCATAGCTTTTTTACCCGCATATCATCCATGAATAAAACTATGAATATAAACACAAGCAAAATAAACACTAATATCTGGTTTCTTTATCCGCGTCTATAAAACTTCAGAAAACATTTTGCCGATGAATTCAGGAAGGGCGATTACTAGGTTATTGCTGTAGTGGGCTCTTTCACCCTTTTTAATAAATTACGTGATGTTAGTGATAGCTGACAAAGTTTGCTATCTGAAGCGCTCCATTTTAGTCGCTCTTAAAGCACATGCTAATGTATGTAATGCGATATTTTGCGATTTCTTATTTGCAGTCATTGTTCTCAACTAATCGGAAATTCATTTAAAATTAAACTGTTTTTTTGTCAGCAGTTTCGTATATTAGGCCAAAGTAATGTGACCGTGATGACAGATGTGTGGGTTTAAGGCGCGTGCCTACTGAAGTTCTAACTGTATGTCATTGTCATCTGAACCACTGATGTATGATATCAGGCTAAATTTGACATTTTACTCTATCATTAGTCAACAGCTGAAGAACTTTCTCTTGACCGCTCGCATTGAAAGTACTGTATTGAGCACAAGCTTCAACTTCGAAATCAGCAGATGTTTTATCTACCCGATGAAGCTATATCAGGTATACACCATGCAAATACCAACGATCGACGAACTGCAAAGTGATTTAGAATCTCTCCACGAAGGAATAAGCTACCAGTTAATTTCCAAAAATAAATGGTGCTGCAAAGTGATATGTCATTCCAGTATCAATATCACTTTTAGCAGACGATTTTCAGCTGGACGTGAAGGGATCTTGGAATCTGAGTATGCGGCAGCCTACAGAACAGCGTTCAATGTGAGGTCATCTACAAACGTGCTTCCAAACCTCTGGTTATGCTGCGACGGATTTTCAAAAAACCTCTTCGCCTCGAATGTTTCCCACCATCTTGAAAGCCTAATTAATTCCAACCGTGGAACATGCATCGCAACATTGAACTTCCTGGTTAAAAACGATATACAATTGCTTGCCAAAATATATCATCCTGCAACGAAACTCGTAACTGGTTTTCGTAAACTAACGTACTGAGATTCCCCACCTCCTTCAAAGGAAGCTTCAGAGTGATGTGATTTTTATATACAAATATTAAATACCCCACACCATCCATTAAAACATTTATTCCAACTCCGCGAGTCAAAACATATACTCAGCCAAACAGCGGCAGTACAAATTCTCCATTCCCGTATTAGCTGTTACCGATATTTTTTCTGTAAATTTCTGTTTCCTTTGGAAGGCACTCACTTAATCTATTGTCACCGCTCCCAGCGTCGAAACTTTCATTCGAAATTCGGACACGAATTTGTTGCATAACGAGTTGACGACAACTGCGTGTTGATTCATGGTCAGTAATCAACTCGACTATACGTGAAATTACATAATTATTTGGTATTCCATTTTCATGAACGAATATTTACTATGCTATGGTAATCATAAAGCTATATGCTTTCAGTGACCATAAATTCTTGAATCTTGAAAATCAAAAATTGAAATTAGGACAATATTCGATTTCCAAAGTGTCATTTGGTAGGTAACTACACCAGATAGCAGTTTCTATTAAATGATCGTTAATGGGGTAAAACATCTTTTTATATAATGTATTTCACTGGTTGCTACTTTAATATGCCAATGTGCATGCAAAAATATTCTGGATTCAACGGAACCATTCCAAATCGCTTAAATAAATTTTGAATCATCCATTATAAAATGCTTGGCTGCATAATGTTACGAAATATTAATATTTAATATTGATATTCTTACATTATATTATGGGAACTAATATTCGAATTATCAAATGAGATAAAGTTTTGAATTAAAGAACTCTGACTATGGTACAATTAAAACGCATTGATGAATAAATTTCTTAAAATCTATATTATTTACAGAAGCTAATAAATAAAACGAGATCCAGCGCTAGAGAATACCACTTAGGTTTATCATCCCGAATGATTACTTATCTCTATGTTAGTAGTGAAGAAGTTCTGAATAATTTTCTGATATGATTGAATTTTGTTATCCGGTCACGTGACCAATCAACATTAAAATTTTACGGGAAATACGGTGCAATTCAATGTGAGGGATATGCATTCTCCAGAGTCTTTGGAATTTTATTTCATCTAGCACTTGCAATCGTTGAGCCTAACAGAACTGCTCGTATTTCATTATATATATTTGTTGATGGATATATGTTCTTCGTTTCGTTGTTAATAAACATGTTTGACTAATTAACGTTCTCTAATGTTGAGGATTATGCGGGTGAACGCGATTATCTTTGATCACAAGGCGGATTCCGGACTCAATCGATAAGTGGGGTTTGAACGTGGAATAAAGTTGGTTAACATGCATACCTTTTGTTTACGATTATTCCACTGTTTCGAGGCTTACTGAACCTGATCTTGCTATATCCACCTGATGAAGCCAACCATCCAGAAACTGGTAGTGGCGTTCAAGGGATGGGGAAGTGAGCACAAAAATATACAGTTG